>JABFPJ010004234.1:0-14255 GCA_022817425.1 Gryon sp. ZL-2020
CCCTTGTACTTTTAATGCTTAACAATTTCTAAAGCTCTCGCTCTCTCTGCTAACTGTTACCCGCTGCTGTGGCATTCGACCACTCCGAGACACGCACCAATGAAGTACCAACTTATCATATTAATTAACAATGTTGTTATTGCATTGAAAATGCATCATTATTACTGAATGTTAGGGGGATGATGCGCACAATTTTTTTATCTATGGAGAAACGTACGGACGCCACCCAGACGCTCGCGATGCGATTTCACTGCTCCTACACAAAAACTCAAGTTTTCTGATTCAAATATTTCGTCCATCAAATCGACTGTTTCGGTTTTTATTTAGATTATACGCGCATATTCAAATTTTCTGATTAAAAATCTTACAAATAAGATATTATAAAAAATTATCAACATTTAAGGGAAAAAGAGCGAATTTGGTCAGACATATAGTGACTCAGGTGTATTTATGCAATGTTTAGCGAGAATGTGGACTAATCATAGCCAATAAATGTAATTGGACGCTGAACTGTACGTAAGGAGATCTAATTAGATAAGAAAATGGAATTTCTCTGTTTATTTTCATATGGTTATTCAAATTCGACTACATCTGCGCATACGAGATCCAACAAAGAAAATTATCAAAGGATATTATATTGGTTTCCTGATATTATTTGAGGTACTTAGCTCAGTATTTTTGTAATGAAAAGAATACATATCAAACAATTAATATTGCTTATTAAATCATAATCAACTTTGGAAATATTTATTAAGTTTCAGTATATTTTCGATGGCTGATATTCATGAAATTGTTGTAAATAGTGTTTTTGTATCATTTTTTGTAAACATTTACTGTATCACTGCAGTAAACATGGAATAATTAGGAATTATTAGTATTCAATAAATTATGAGCAATACAACTAATTGTATTGCACAATACAATTCAATAAGAAGTATTTTCTCATAAACTTAAATTTATATGTTCAACATGATTTCAAATATTATACATAATTTTTTATCGCATTTTTGTGATTAAACTTTTCACGATAGAGTACAATAAAATGATCTTAATGAAACAATATTGAGAATATATCTTTTACAGGAGAAAGACTTTTTGTATATTTCATATAATTAAAACCTGCATCCCTATTACTGATTATTCAAACATTTTTCTGAATTTTTTCAAATTTTTAAGATCTTTTTTGACATAAAACTCTATCAATAATAATTCATAAGCTGATAATTTATTGTATATTATATAAATTTAAAACGTGCAATTTTTTAATATTTGGATAATACAAATAAAATGATTTTCTACGATAAAAAGTAAAATCAACGCTGTTGTATTTAATATAAAACTGATCAGTTGAGTTTTTAGTTGAGAAGAAAAGGTTTATTTAATGTAAAATAAATAAATATTCCATTTTTATTATATAAGTTTGATGAAATTTGTATTTTAGAGATACATTTATTAATAAAGAATAGTTTCGCGTAAAACTAATTTGTTTTATTTACTACAGAATATTTGCACAACATAACCATTAATGAACAAAAATAAAAAATTAACTTACTTAATTTATTAATAACTGACTGAATTCAGCGTACAATATAAATTAAATGTCAAGAAACAAATGCTTTTCGCAAAACAGTTTTTTGATAAAGATAGAAACAAAATATAATAGGAATGCAGCTACATTTAATTAACTATAATACATATACAATTTCAATCAGAGAAATATATAAGAAGAGAAGTACACTGATGAGTAATTATATAATATGCTTGAATGCATATAATAACAAAACTGCAAGAGAATATGTTCTGAAAATAGTATGTTGCAAATATTTTAATTACTTATGCTGTTCACTCATTAAATATTAATTAAAACATGAAAATCTTACAAAAATATCACAGTGACCTCTTTTATTTATATAAAATACGTACCTTTACCAATGCACAATCATATAAGTCATTATACATACCAAATATCTGGACAGAATTTTAATAACTTACCTTTCGAAAATTCTTTCAGTGATATACCTGAAATAATGAATTATCCGATATTACTATATTACGGTGCACATTAAGAATGTTTTTTAAACTATAATTGAAAAATTAACAATATTAAATTTAATTTAAATAATTTCACTTTGCACTTTTAATTTGGCCTTTTGTTGAATTTTTTATATTATTCTTTCGTTTTTATTCCAATTTATTTTGTTATTTTTGTTGTTTTTATATATTTTCAGTTTATTTTTTAGATTATTATGTTTAATATCTTTTTAAAATATAAAAAAATGTACACATAAAAAAAACGTTTATCACTTATCATTTACACATAATCATAAACGTTTGTTATCATCAAAACATTAAAAACCAACTATCGGCAAATATGTCGGGTAATTATTTTGTAAACAGGCGTGTGCCAAAAATACGGTTTTTCACTGTTACATGATTTTCGACCTCCTGAACACGATCGAACACGAATACGACAGTAAAAATTGGCGCTCAATAATCGTTTTCGACATAAATTGCATTTAAATGCATAACATATGTATATATCTATTGGAGCAATAATGTCCTTGATTCAGAGCAATTAGTATGTCCTTGGAAACGTATGCTGAATTTATAACGATAAATAAAGACATATTGACTATGATTTATTTTTTGTTTCATTTTTTTATTGTGATGCGTACATTTTTAACGAATATTTATAGCTAAAATAGGTGAATAATTAATTAATAAACAAAAAAATGCAACTTTTAACAAATAATTTATTTTTATTTAAATTTATAAGCTATTACTCCATCCATAAAGGTAGTAGAAATTAATTCTAACGTATCGAAATTGAAATAAAAATAAATTTCACACAATCGAAAATTTGTACTTTAAAGTTCTAGTAAACGAATTCATTTTTGCATGTATTTAAATTTGTATATACAAATTAAATAAAATCTATACATCTTTGAAAAGCTTCTTTTTAATTCTATTGAGGTTGCTTTGCAATATTGAAAAAAAATCCATTCTATTCTATAAACCGGTTATATACATCAAGAGTATCTATATTCCTTAATTAACCACTGTTCTCACTAATTATATTTCAAATATCATCTGCATCTCTTAAGTTACCGTTTGAAGAAAAAATGTATTATAATGTATTGAATTTAATGAGTTGATTCGTGAGTCTTATTTATTTATTGTATCCATCAATTGGTTTTAAATAAAATAAAAAAATATAAAAAAGAAAAAATAAACAAAGAAGAACTGTAAAGAGGAAAAATTGTACGCCGAAATCAATTTCACAATAATGCGTGGCGTATGAAAAACGTTTGCTTACAAAAATAATTTTTATGAAAGTTGCATCGCATTGCAGTTGCGGGAGTAACAATACATTGCACAAATGGTATTTCCTAGGTGAAAAGTTTAATTAACAAAACTGATACCACCTTGATTTCAAATAACAAAGCTTTATTCAGGAACTGGTTAATTAGTCTTGCTTGTGATTATACGAAGCCAGTAATGTCTTGCATTGAGATATCCTCGGTATATCGATTTTGCGTCACAATATTAACGTTGTATATCCAATAAAGTTAATCCACAATTTACAATATTTTACAATTTGCATATTGAGGAAAACAAATTGTTGAATCAACAGCGTAACAACAACCGCATCAATATTTAAATCTCAGAGATGTATATGAATTAAAATGATTTTTTATATACCATATAAATATTTCAAGTAAATATATATCTTATATGTTTATATTTTTCTTATATAAATAAATTAAATAAAGTTTAATTGCATTTTTCATACAATTTATATACAGAACAAATGCAAACATAGAAAAAATACTTTTCTAATTTGAAAAATCAAATATATTAGTATTAACTATCTATTGATACTAAGTTTTATTTTAATACTTTTATTAATATATAAATTTAATAAAAGTACTAAATATTTTCCACACATTTTTAATAATAAAATTTATCACGCAAAAAGGGATGTCTAAAATGGTTTGCTATTTTGCAATATGAGCAACAATTCAGCTGCTACTTTAAACGAAAATGTTCAGACTTTGAAAAGCCAACGTTAGAAGGCAGAATGCGAATCAAAGGGCGTTCCTCCTGTAAACAACGAGGCTTCGCAAACTCCGGAGTAGATTCTAAGCTATTCAGCTTTCGGATCTATTCAGTAACTATCGTATTCCGTGCTGCAGAACTGTTGAGCGCAACATTGTCCTGCGCAACGAAATGTGGCGTACAATCAAATTGCTCACGAAATGGCCGTGTCTTCTGTGAATAGACTCAAGACTGCGTTGCCACTTACATTGTCAGCAGTGTGGCATAGAATACTTGTATTATGAAAAATTTAGCATTTAAATGTACAAAAAGATAAAACAACAATAACTTGATGTATTAATATAAAATGCTTTATTTAATGAAATATGAATTAACGCAACATTAAAATATTGACAAGCTGAAAAAATGACATAATGAAAATATTCGTAATTTCTTGATGTATTAATTATTCATCAATTTACTTTAAAAAATGTAATAATTACTTTAAAAAAACTTTTACATAATATGTCTAATACGATAATATTTTAGGTTTCTAATACTATATTAGTATTAGAAACACTATTGAATAGTGTTATTCTTATATTACAATTAATAATAGAATTTTGCTTGTAAATGATTAACTTGATAATGGTTAATTAAACAAACTCAATGTTCTTTAATGTAATACAATCACGAATTAAAATAACTATATGATTGTAGATAAAATAATTAAAAAGCGTTTGCCGGCCATGCTATTTCGTTTGCCAAACACCGCATCATCAACATATATTTTCAAACAAATTAAACTCTGATCAAACATTGCCCCATTCATAATGGTTGCGTAAATTTATTTGTTCAATTATTTTGTTCATTCATATATTTATTCATTGAAAACTATTACTCAAGGTCATTATGATATCATCACGTACTTTCCCCAATAAAATCGAAATTCATATTATTAAAAATTACCACGCGTGCTCATCAATGTACCAAATGCGCTACAATCACCATCTCTTTTTCATTTCAAATTCGGGGAAAGTGTTGATCGTATCAAATATGCATAAATATTTCTTCAAATCATGCATCATGATATTTCGTTGCAACATTTTTTGCAGAATAAGAAGACAAACATTTTTTTGTATGATTAACAAAAACGAAGAAGAAACAAGATTTATGTGATGTTGTCCAATAATGTATTTATTAATCATGCAATTTTCATTATAATTGTGAATTGATCACCTCATTTTATCAATGAATAATTATATTTCATTACAAATGTATTTTTAATACTTTTGTTTTATTCATTCATTCCTTCTATTTTGCATGCATGTTTTAAATATTGTTTTTCAACATGCACACAAATAAGAACACACAATGACATACACATATACACACAAATGTTTGTTTTAATTTAAAAATCGATTCTCGGGCATGTAGAACGGGCGTGTAAATAACACAAAAATGTGGATTAATTAAGCGACCTCTAATTTTTTTATCTGATCATCGCGTGCGTCAATTGATTGAAAAGCTTGATCATTCCTGAAAAGAGACGAAATCAATTTATTAAAAGTGCTTGACGCGTCATATATGTATATATTTTTGCGTTAAGTTTGCGAAGAACCCAAAGTGCAACGTAATGTCGGAGCTTCGTTCGCTTCAGCAAAAGCGACATTTAATTCGATCCAAACCTGCTTAACCGTTGACCGTTCCCATTGACATGTTCCTATCAAATGACGCATCCCAGGACTGCCCCGGAAACCTTCGTTACGCTTATGGGCAAACTATTTTTGCTTTTAAATTGATGAAAGCTCGCTTGTAGGCTGACGTTCGCGAGATATTCTACTTCGCGTAATTTTTTTAAATAAATAATTCTTAACCATTTTTCATCATCAAATCTTAAATATGGCAAATATTAATAACAATACTGTAAAAGACAAAACCAACAAACAAATTTTTGTTGAAAATTTATTCCCTTTTTCTTTTTTGTCTGATAGACAATATCCAAACACCTTTTTGTTTTGTTGACTAAACTTTTGTGAAAGTTAACGAAATAAATTTAGATGCTATGAATTCCAAAAAGAAAAAAAAAGCAAGGAAAATAAAGGCAAAAGGGTGATTGGATAAAACTTTGAGATTTACGGAGTTTGATGTAAGTCTAAATAAAAATGCATGTACTTGGAATGAAAAATGTCGAAAAAGTTGGCACTACGTCGAGACAACTTTTCGAACTCCAAGCAGTTTTCTAACGTTATTTCCCCAGTCAACCTTACTATCAACTAACATAATTTTGCCGTTGTCTCAACGGAGTGCTACGTCTGACAAACAATCCCGTTCTTTTCCCATAAATTTATAAACTTCTACTGGTATTACGTGTCTCGTGCAAAATAAAAAGAACAAATAGAAACTGAACATAGAGCTTTTCATGAAATTACAATGTTATTAACGATCACTTTGAAAAATTATTCCAGCTTTTTAAATTTCCACCGAGAACAACACTGTTTTGTTTGTAATTTTCTGACTGAAACAACGACAAGATAGATTTTTAGTAATGTTACAATTAAATTTTAAACAAGATAATGAAAATTAAATTTCAATTCAAAGTTTATTTAGTTATAATTTCTTGAGTCTTACAGAAAACTATTTATTACAAAATAATATTAATGATTTAAAGAAACATCCGATGATTTTTGAACACACATTAGGGAAAGATCTTTCAGAGTTCAATGTCTCCACCAAATGTTTGCACATTTTGTGTCATTATCGCAGGTATTGAAGTCGCTGTTCGTGGACGTAAGTGGATCGTTAAAAAATTGTCCAGACCTGCGCATGCGCACGTCTGCCAACAGAGATATCAAGCGATATCTTTTTATGTGTTACATCGGAATTCTTTCTTTGCTTTGGGGTTTTAATTTAATTTCTTTATTTTTTGTCAATGTTTTATACCAATTTAATTTCTTTTTATCATAATGCCATAAAATTTGTTATTCAATGTATTAAGAATAAATGTAAAAAAATGATTATTAACATAAAAAAATAAATATAATGCTGAACATTACTTGGAATTTTAATTTTGAAAAAGTTACATACCGTTTTCTTATACATCATTTTTTATTTTAAAAATTAAAAAATGGTTCATAAATGTTTTTACAATTAATCATTTTTGAAAATTACTCTTACATCCTTGAAATTAAAAACAAACATTTTACTCTTTCTTTGAAACAAGTTTGTAATTCATTTGCATTGAAACAAAAGCAAATCAATTGAATCAAAAGTCTCATTTTTTGTATTTTGTTAATAAATAATTCAGAATTACGTTCAAATTATGTTTTAAAATTGCAACATTATGATTAAATGGATAGCAGCTTTATAAAGACCAAAAGAGTATAATATTTTACACAAACATTTTACATTAACCAGAAATAATTACATAATTTGAAAAAATTGTAGATAATGTAAGACAGAGTTGCAATGCAGAAGTGAAAGCTTTGGCAACACTGTACGGTGTGTGCCGCATTTGCTGTAAAGCATGGCACTTTGTTCATTAAAATTCTCCGCATGGGATATAAATTCTTAAAAGAATACATATAAGTAAAGAATAAATAAAGTAAAATATTCTGAAATTATTATAATACCGTCCTTAAGTACTCTATTATATTTGCGGGCAAAAATAGCATACTCCAAAGAGATGTTATTACAAAAAAAATTGCAATTGTTAAATTTACATAATGTTAAATTTGTGTTTTTTTTAAAAAGTAATGAGAAAACGACTGTTTATTTCATTAAGCAAGTTTTTTCAAAGCTAAAATAACTTTTTCAATTAGCTTTATTTTTTAGTAATTTAAATTTCTTGATATATATTTATAAAATGTAAGAAATATGATTTTTTATATTTTGGATACTTAATACTTTAACAAATTTAATAAGATGAATATTTGAAGAGATGAAAAACAAGTCTAGTCGTACGGAGCGCATCAACAATCAATGATACATTGACACAAATTACTTGTTCCTTGGATGAACACTTGTCTCCTGAATTGACGCTTATTCAGTTTCAAATACTATCAATTAAATGTCAATTTAAGACGCTATTATGCAAGCTAATTTACTTTGCTTTCGTGCCAATTAGAGGTCCCAATATCGTACGACTTTCTAATCACATCAAACATTTAAGATTCGTACATTTTTGCATTTTTTAATATTTTGTTTTTATATTTTCAATTTGCACACACTTTTCATTTGGAACATTATTATATATTCGTAATATATAATATTAATATATGAACTTGTAATAAGACATTTCATTAAAAGAAAGCAAAATTAAAGAAATAGAAAGCAGTTAATTGAGGTTTTTTACTAACGAACATTTCAAGTAATAATAAATAATTAATGCTATCAAGGATGAGAGATGCCGACATCTTAAACGAGGTCTCCATTTGGTGCGCGACCAGGAAAATTACAGTGCAATTTCAGATACTATAACATTTAACTTTAAACTTGTTTCTCTCGAAATACATTCTAAATTTAAATGTTTTTTACGAATTATACGCAAAAAATGTGCAACTATCAAATGATTTAACTCAACAATTCAACTAATAATTTAATTACTTGGATGTCATTTCAATTAACGGTGAACGATATAATGTATAAAGTAACGGTATTTTATAAGATAAAAATTTATAATTAATTTATTTATTAAGTGAATGGAAAAAGTGAAGTGAAGTAAAATCAATTTTTGGCTTAAAAAGTCTGTAAAATATCATATAACAGTGATAAGACACTGGACATGTTCATTACTGATGAAAAAGGCAGAGGTTTGGAATGTTTAAACATTAACCATTCGAAATATTACACTGCGTTTTGGGTAGAAGCCGGCCATTCCTTATGTACTTGACACGAAACATTTCGCAGCATCGACCTCAGACTCAAACCCTGCCTAAACCGTGCCATCGGCATTATCCCGACGCCCTACAAAAAAGGGGCGAAAACCAAAATGAAGGCAGAAAGGATCGTTGAGGGCGGAAAAAACAAGGAAAAAAAAGGGTAGAAGACAAAACAAAAAGCTGAATACAAAAACCGATCGCAAGTCGCGAGAGCTTCTTCTGATAACGATTTTCTGATTACATCAATTAACGTATTTTACGTTAGTTAAATATTGAATGTCCAAAAATACCGAATCAGTCACGGCGGGGTTAATTTTCCATTTTGGAGGCGAAAATTCGTCGGACGCGACGGGTGGATGTATTAACCCCTTGGCTCATGAGCCTTTCCCTTTACCCTTCGGCTCTCTTTCCCTATTTGCTCCCGCTCTTGGCCGCCGACATGCTTGTTTCTTTCCCACTCTTTTTGCGGGCTGGATGCCGTGTTCTCGCTCGCACCCTCTGTCCGTCTCGCTTCCTTTTGCTTTCTATCGCGGCGCTCTGCGTGCTTTCCCGAAAATCCTCGCGATAAATTATGCCGTGCCGGGGGAGAGGACGCGCGGGGACTTGCGGGGGGGACCGAGGGAGGGAGGGAGCAAGGGGGGACAGCCGGTGGTGGTGCCACGCGGGGGGTGGAGGTGGGAAGGAGGGAGGGAGACGGCAGAGAGAGGAAATAAATGACCCAACCTACTCCAACCCCTGGCTCTTCTACGCCGGGCAACCAACCCCGAACGTCCCCCGTTTTGCCATCGTCGACTCGTGCAACCAACCCGACGATCCCTACCCTTCCCCCACCCCCACGTTCCCATTTGCTCCTCTTTCTCCTGCGCGGCGTTTCCCCTCCCCGCCAGCCTACTTGTCCTCTTCGTTCGCAGTTTCCTCTGGCCTTCCTGTACCTCCTGCCGTCAACCTACGGTCTAACCAAAAGCGAGGAAAGTCAACTTTAAAATTATAATGGCACGCGCAATTTTGATAACCATTACCCGTAGAGTTTGCCTCCCACTGCTCAACCCTCCTCGTCCTCCTCTAAAGCTCATTCTCCTCTCCTTCCCTTCGAAGTCCCCCTCGTCCTCTCGTCGTACCCCTTTCGTCACGCCACCTGCGCCTCGTCTCTTACTCTTATTATTATTAGTTTTTTGTTTTAATATGTAGGTGTGTTTTTTAATTATTATTATTTCCAATTTGATGGTACCAACTCCAGAGAGTACTTCCCTGAATCGCAAGTTTTTATACCGCCTAGCAAAAATCGGCAAAGTTTTACATATGTCTGCGGATAACAGCAAAGAGAGGAGAAGGTCTTTAGGCGTGTGAATTAAGTTTTTTCGCAACAGAGAAGGGAGCGGATTATAGACATCGGCTGTAAACGTCGATTTTCGAGTATCACATCGAGAGATGGTTCAGCATTGTCTTTTTGTTTACCGCGCCAAAGAAGGGTTCGATATTTTACCGTTTCAATGGTGGTTTTGATGTAGGTTTTAGGGACTCGACGGTTAAGATGGATGAACCTTGTTGAACAGGTATCGAAATGATGGAACAGGTGTATGAATAAGGTGTTTTCAATACTGTTTACTGACATGGAAGTCAATGCTATTGTTTAGTTACTAATAGCCAAATCTACCGCGTTATTTAATTTATTGATATATCCTCTCCGAAATTATAATAGTAAATATAATTAAATAAACGCTTGAAAAAAACTAAGTTATACTCTTTATTTTTAATTTATTATAAAAAAAGGGAAAACATCTTAATAAGTAAAACTATAATCTAAAGTAATTTAAGTCAAACAATATCGAACTTTTTCCTTTTTTTACAAAGTATAATCAAAGCTTTAAAGATAAAAGAAAAGTAAAATAAAGTTGTACTTATTTATTACGTTTTTCATAACATATATAAAAAAATTTTAATAATCGTAAAATGGAAAATGGATCAGATGGAGAGCATAATGGAGAAGCAAACAATTTAAATCAATTTTCAAAAATTAAGTTATTTTACACTTTTGAACGTGTTCTGCTTCATATACGTTCTAAAAGAAAAACAATCAATAAATAGTTTGTTTTTGATATTATTAGCCTTTAGAATAAAATGAATATATTTAATCAATTTTAGACTTTTTATTATAGTGTGCCATATGTTTTGGATTTAAATTATATTCATTCACAATAAATGTTTGACCTATGTAAAAAATATCTTTATATATTATAATATATATAAATTAATGTTAATTCATAGTATAATTATATGATTATACGAAATGAAAAATTGCAATTTTAAAATAAAAATATATTTTCTAACTTTTTAACCCTGGAAAGAGTACGTGACAAATATACACAGTATGATACAAATCATCATGACTTAATAACATATATATAAAGTACATCTTGCTAAACTTTTAACGAATAAATTTGATGTTAATGACATAGATATGATATAATTCAATTATTAAATATTTATGAGATATTTATATATTAAATAAATTTCATTTATATTGATATGTCAGAAAATTATAAGCTTTAATGCAATAACGTAATCTAAGTCTATCGTATAAATAATATAAATAGTTTAAATAATTTTATACATATCAAAGTGTCACTATTATTTTTATACAATGTCTTTTATGACGTTCAAATTGTCTTTAACCGGTTGTCAGCTATAATTTAATTTTTAAATCTGTAGCAACCCCACCTGTATTGAAATCGATATGAAGTTGCCGTGATAACGAAAAAAATCACGAGAAAATATATAGACCTCGTGATTAATGCTCTATCGTGCAATTTAAGAACATAATTTGGTTTATTGATCAATAATTTTATTTAAGTGTTTTAATATTCTCAAGCTAAATACAATTTCAAAACGGCAAAACAAAAAGAAATTTTTTCGTTTTACAATATTTTCATTCGCTTCAAATAATTGTATACAAAGGTCTTTTTAATCAAATTTGTTACTTGTATTAAAAAATAATAATAAAATTAAGTAACTTTAATAGATGAAATTAATGGACTTTTAATTACAAATTTAATTATTTATAACTGCTGTATTTATAGGAAATATACAAAATTAATTTTCGTATTTTTCAAACTTTTTACAAGATTAATTGAACGGTGAATAATTTTGTCGGTCTGCCGTCTGAGACGTTAATGCTTGGATGTTCATGTAAGTCTCTGGTAGTATCTAAATATGGCGTCCACTCCGCCTTCGAATCTGCTCAATATTACAGCATTAATAATGATATGTTCCGATAATTAAAAAAATATTATTTAAACATTCAAATTTATTAATTTTATTTTAAAAAATATTAATAGTAAAAATTTAATATAATTATTATTTATAAACAAAGATATGTATGCTTTTCAAAATATAACCTGAAATATTAATATTATAAATTAATATTATTATGCAAAAATATATTTATTCTGTTCTGATTAGTTGTGTCTGTCTACCTATTATATAAATAAAAATCATCATCTTTAAATTCATCAATAATTCGGTATTTTTATTGTACCTGCAGTTTTTGTAATGTTTAAAATTTAATTAATAGAGTTGATTACATATGTTTGTTTATTGTTTACAAATTATCATAAGTAAAAATTGAAAATAGAATTACTCGGTTACCAAATAATTTATAATTTATTCAAATACAAGTATAATTGATATAATCGGTAAACTCAACCAACCTGCAATTTATAGGAACACAAGTTTGATTCAATCCACCTTAACAATTGAAAATATTATTATATTAATTATTTTATTGTCACTACATACAAGAATTATGAAACAACATTATTCTGCAGTAGCATAAATATAAAATTTTTTATGTATTAATAATAAATCAATATGATTTTTCATTTCCAGTTAAAATGGATACATTCTGAAATTATTCTAAACTGTAACGGAAATAATAATAATTTAAATGATAATATAGTCGAGTTTAATTATATTATTTTTATACAGTGTGCAATTTAGTATAATTAAAAATTTTTTTGTTTCATTGTTTTAACTCTTATGGAATAAAAGAAAGACAAAAATTGGCCTTTAAATTTGAATAACCTTGACAACAATTTTTTAATTAATTGTAATATTGTAGACAAATCTTCATAATTATGTTGTAGTTATGTTAACATAATCACACTCTCCGTATGAGATTGTTAGAAAAACAGTATAAATAGTTTTTTATACATTATTAGATCGTGAATTTGAATATCTTTATTTTGTATGCTCAAGAAACAATCTAGATTGTAGTTTTACTTTATTTGAACCCTAATAGAACATGCTCTTTCCTCCACGTTGATTCTACCTTGAATCAAGATTCAATAGTGGATTTCACATGGATTCAATGTTGACGAAGGGAGATGTTCTATTCGGGAAGATGCGTGATAATTAGGTTAGATGACAGAAAAATGACTGATCGACTCATATTATTCATGAATAATTTAAACATAAATGTTATTATTTAATAAAAAAAGGAAACTATTGATTTTTGTCGCGGAAAAGCATTGACACTGTCACTTTACGGTGCTTTAAGGTTACGTTTGGCAGCGAATTATCGCGCTTGCGCGTTTAATACAATGAAATCGACTGTGGATATAATGACGTAGATCGTAATTTTTGCAAGCTAGATTTTAAAAATAACTATTAATCAAACAACAATTTACAATTAACGATCTAGATTTTTATTTTAACAATCTTTTTGGATGAGTGCACATTTTCCATCAGTTTTATTGATTATCTTTTAAAAAACAATTGCTGCATAAAAGGAATAGTAGCAAACTAATAAGGATTCTGATTCAAAATTGCGAATTTCTGTTATAAATGAATCTAATAATTATTGCTTAATAAATTAATTATTTCATTTTAGCAATTTTTTCACAGAAAAGTTATTTTAAAAAATATACGATGTGCTAGATATATAAAGTTGGAATAATATATTTTTTTGATGAAATATTGATAATATAAAAATATTATCATTTTCGGTTTAATGGAAAAATAATTCTTAATAGTTATAATATTTATAATGAGTGTACAATCCAAGTATAAGGATTATAAGAAGTATAATTATATATGTATACATGTATACATATATCGTAATGTATACATAAGTATATATCGATATATCGTCATGTATACATAAGTCGTAAAATTGACTTTTTTTTTCATCAGGCCCTGATGTGGCACTTCTGTTTCATCAGATTACTTGATCAGGACCATATCAATTCCTAGCGTTACACACATATAATATCCTAATTTAAAAATCTAATTATGGCCAGATTAGGTACTGTGGTTTCCTGATCATGGCCACATCAAAAC
>JABFPJ010004235.1:0-14249 GCA_022817425.1 Gryon sp. ZL-2020
TAAAATGTTGGCCAAACATAGGCTGCCGATATCATCTACCGACATACGTTCTTTATTGTAACAACGTTGGCAACCAATGTGGGCTGACTAACGTTGATTCAATGTTGGCTCAAAGTGGATCACATGTTGGTGCAACGTTGATAGACAATGCCGTTTGCCAATGTTGGTAAGATACTGTTACGACTGTAAAGTGGTCTAAATATTGGCAATTTCTGCCTGGGGCATTGTTATATTAATTATATGATGGCTTACGTGGAGTGACTTCTTTTTATCGTTCAACAGAATTATAAAATTCGCAGATTATAAAACACGAAAAAAAGAATATAAATGGACTAGCAAGCGATATTGACATTTTTTATGGTTTACGCGCTGACCAGAGATGGATTAACCTATAAAGAGAATAAGCGGGAAGAATCAAGAGATACTTTTTAGTCGAGTCGGCTAATAAAATCAGCAGCTACCACGAATGTATTAAACGACCCAAAATACATCCGACAGTGGAAACAATACATTACGTAGATAACTCAGCTAATTCGCTTTATCGTTTTATCATTCATTTTGGCAGGGCACATCATGTTTTTTTATTTTTTCCCGCTGTTATTGAATTGAGTTCATTATTCACATTTTGTAATATTCGTACATACCTTTCCATATCAAAAGACAAATTCTAATATTTTTATTTTTTTCACAAGTTTTATTTCAAATAGAACCAAATTAATTCGCAATTTCAAAAAGTTTTTTTGAAATTAATCTGACTCAACTTGATTAACTTGATATTTGTGTAATTTCGAGTTGTATCATTTAAATCACAATTATTTGTACATATTTTTTCCTCTATCAATATAATATTTCTCTCTGTATTTTATCTGATCGCTTTATTTTATATTGCGAGTTTTCATTAATATTGAATATACGAAGTAATGCTTTTCTTTTGTAATATCAGACCAGTATATTAGAGCAAAAGTTAAGATCTTGTGATATAGTACATTAAATGCTGTCTAAACTGCGGTTTCTTCCAGACATTGTGATTCACAAGTAACGAATGTCGAAATGCAAATCGTATCGGACAAAAAGAGAATGACCGAGACAAAGTAGTATAATCAGGAGCCATGACGGGTAATTAGTTACTGGCACCTGTGTACCTTGAATACTACGATTTTTATCCACTGAAAAGCGCGTCAGTTATCAAGTTTAGTCGATATTCGTCCAAAAAAGGAACCTCAATGCAGTTTAAAAAGGCAAAGAAGAGAGACAAAATAGATCGTAATTACAGAAATGGACTTTTGCAATTAATTCAAAAAATATCAATAATTTATTAAAAATATTACAACAAGAAAATGAATTGATAATTTTGATGATAGAACTATTTGTATAAATAACTGACATAAATCGTGCTCTCGTAATTTATATAATGATATAATCTTATTTAACTGATGCATCATTTAAATGATGACAATAATATTAATTAATGACAGTATTTGAATTAAATATTTATTCTGCATAATTATCTTTTGTTTGATTATTAAAGTTACATTGTATGTATCGTGACAGACAAATACGGTCATTTCTTTTGTCATGCAGTGATATGCAATTAAATAGTAAGTCTTTATCATTATGTATGTAACGCGTTGTAACAAAAATACACATAGTGGAATGTAGTAGTGATAGTAAATAAGCGTGGTGACGTTGAAGCTCTCTCATCGAATTTGTCGTCAGTATTTACCGAACTCAGTCAAAGTGCATGCGAATTACTGCATCAATCTGAACTTTCTTCTGTGATAGCAGAGTGGCTCTCGTAATTGAAACATTCTTGTTACGCTATACCAACAGGGATTATTGATAATTTGAACACAGTCATAATCAACGATTAACCGTATCTCTGATATCCGGAGTAATCAGTCAGCCATATACACAATCAAATTAAAATGCTGACATGATAATTCAATCGGAAAATATAAGGATAAGCAATTTATTATAATAGAAAACTTTTGACTGTTTCTTTATATTTAAAAATTCTATTGTTCCGACAAACACTATAACACTTTCATTATACATTTTTATACTTTACACTTTAAGATTAACTTATATTAATATTTATTTATAGAAATTATAGTTGCTCTGTTAAGCGACTTTTTCAAAATAAACTTAGCATGATTAAGTTGCAATTATGAACCATATTTTTTAGTAAAAAAAAGTCTTGAAAATAGCTTAAAGAGTAATAAAGATAAAATCACGAATAAGTAATTTCGTGAACTACTACGAGTCATTAATTTTTTACGACAAATCGATCTGACTCGTGACTTTTTCAATTTCAACCAATCCCAATGGAAGATTTTATAAGTTATTATTAGATATAGATGCATGTATGAGAAGTACCCTAAAGGAAACTTAACTCTGGCACTTGTTGGAAAATACGATAGTAACTTTCTCGGAGTCTGAGCGGAATATGCTGACCCAAACGGCGCGTTTTAAGTAACGGAGTGAGGTATTGAATTTCATTTGGAAAGCATGTTATAAGACAAATGTAAACTCACGCGCAGGATTTTGCTCCTAGTGGAATCGCTTGGCATTGCTAAGTGCCGACTGAAACTTGTGTATTTTGTTGTTATTCGTAATTTTCTACAAAAATTAATACTATTATGTCAGATATAATAAATTTAACTAACATTTAATTATACGAGAGCTATTGAATCTATAGAAAACATAACGAAGAAAAAGAAAGAAATACTTACCGCTTTATTGTTTTGCGTGACTTCGCTGGAAATTGCTTAAAAGGAAAGTCAAGAATTATTAAACTGACTCGAGGGGTGTAAAGACGCGACTATCATGAATCTTATTGCAGATCCTAATTTAGCGGGTAAGACACGTGCTCACGTTGAGCAGTGCTTCTGAGTGACATAACCGCCTGCCGGTGTAACGCCCAGAGGTGTTGACGGTGATTAAGATGCGCTAAATTGTAGAAAAAGTAATACTTTAATATAAGGTACAAACAAACTGTGTATATATTTTTAAGCTCATGAATACAAATAATGTTTCCATTGTTTTAATATTAAAATGTAATAAAAGTAGTAGAAATGAATAGATAAAAAATATCACTTTAGGTTCCTGTGGAATAAAGCTTGTTTAAACTTCTTTTCTTTGCTTATTGCTACATATAAGCTGTGAAAATACAGCAAGAACTTGCAAAATTGAAAAATTATGCAATGATAAATGTAAGTTTTTCTTTTCACTTTTATTATGCTTATTTTATATTAATTAATAGATTTACTTGACAAGAACCAAATAAGTTCAACAAAATTTGTATTTTTCTTCAACTAAAGTTTTAATATTGTAGTGTCACTTTGCTTTTACACGATAAAAAAAGTAAAGCTTATTCTGAGATTCCGATATTTCGTATCCTATCTTAGTTCTTACAAAGTTTCATAATCAAAGTTTTCTGAATTGTTTATGATGTCCGATTCCCCAGAGTCCTTGCCCACTTTGACTTATGTTACAATATTCTGACACCACCTCGCATTTCCGATAAACTCTTTGTATTTTTCAACAGTTTGAACTTTCACTGTATTCCAATAGAATTTTATTTTCCATCTCTTATTCAATTTGATATATAATTTGCTTACAAAATAAATTTGAATTACATGAAAATAATAACAAGGTATAAGTTCGTGTCAGTTCAGTCAAATTATACATAATTAAAGTATAGTTATGTAAATCACAAAATTAATTATTATACAAATATAACAGATTACTAAATACAATAACTTTTTAAGTTTCATTCTAAAAAAGAGAACTCTAAAATGATGTATCTCATTTTGAGACATTTTTGACGATTAAGATACCAAAAATGTCTCAATTATTTAATTTTGAGACGTTTTTGGCATCATCATCAGAAATGCTTCAAAATGAGACACTTCCCATATAGAAATATTCAACTGGCCCAATGTTGGGCCATGATTGGCGTAATTCGGTACGACGTTGGCAGACAACAATGGCTTGATATTGGGTAATGGTTGGGATGAAACGCCACCCCAAGGTTGATTAACAACGTTGTTTCGACGTTGGCTTACCAATGTTCTTATGACGCTAGTTAACTTTTTATTATATAGTTAGTTTATAGTTAGTTTTTTTTATTTATTTCATTTTTAGTGTCATTTAGAATTATATTTCATCATTAAATTTAAGGTTTGAAGATAAAGTTGCATTGTTGATTCTTGAAGATTTGATCATAGCTATTTCCAACCATAAGTTCTGAAAATGTCTACAACGTTAAGTTGACATACATTTGTCATACATACATAATTTCGCTTATCTTATTTGAATCATGATTTATGAAATTGAATACTTTTTTGCAACGAAATATCTTTATATTATCTGTGTTAATTGAGTATCTTATGATTATTTTTTATGAGATTAAACTTAAATATATAGGTCTGACTTAATTAATAAATTTCTACTTCTTTTATTAAATTAATATATTACTTATATATTTTCTTTTTCGAATAACATATCATTGTTTTATTTTTTGTTTTCACAATATAATTTCTTTAGTATTATGATACGTTAATGTATCTACTTTTTTTGTTAACTTAATATTCAAAACGCATAAATGAACATAAATTGAAATCGTGAATCTTCAGCTATTTAAGCTGTATTCATTTCAAAGTATATTATCTGAATTCTTATCCGTTAAATATGTTTTATTTTGTTTATAACTTATAAAGAAGATTTCCTTTGTCAAACTAACTACATTCGATATGAAATTATAAATTACATATAATTTAAGTCGAAAAATATATTAAATTGGAAATATTTATTTATTTAGTCAAGAAAAAAAGCATAAGAATATGTAATCGCGGATGATATGGAAGTCTTAGAGACTACTTTCAAGACTCTTATATGTTGCTCATTAGGCTCAACATTCATGGAGACATGAATAATGGAATCTTCACTAGCATATGAATGTAAAGTGAAGCTCATTTTTATTCCAATTTTCTACTATGTATAAGAAACTAATTTATATGCATATGCGAAAAAAGTTCTATAGTTTTTTATATTAAAATTTGTCCAGCTAATGCGTTATAAGTTTATCGATTATTAAAAAAAAGAATATATATGTGTATTATAATTTAATGTTGATTTTCAAATCTATATGTAATAATAATAAATGATTTAATCCTCAGTTTCAAATATGGTGGAAAATGTTGTAAAACAGTAGTGTCATCTACCACGAATTTGTGGACTTATTAGATCGATAAAGTTACAGGTCGGTAAAATAAATTTTCTCACGATAAATAGATAAAAAAATTAAGTATATTTGATTTTATCACCGTTTATTTGTTTTGTTAGAGAATTAAATAACACTTCGTATAATATTGCATATTATTCACAGAAACAAATATGTTTCCATACATGTTAATTATAAAATAAAGCTTCAAAAAAAGTTAAAATAAACGACTTAATTAAATGCATTTATTGCTGTCGAATTAACAGAACCTCATTTATTTAGCAAATTGTCAATTTAAAAATATGCAAATTTTTGAAATCGATTCTTGGCACTCATTTATTTGAATAATGCCCCAATTATAGTAAAGTTTAACCAACTAATTAACATTTTTATGCTTTTATGTTCAACTCATTATTATGACCAAACTATCTGTAGCATGATAATTAATTGCTGGCGATTAATTAATGCCAATTTATATTTCTTTTATGATTACATATCTTTATTTCCATCTTCAAATAATAAGAAATATTTTTTAACAATGCGATTTAATATGAATTTGCAAGTAAGTCGTAATATCTATTGTTTAAAGAATGTTAAATATACGCAAGTTTGCAAATTAAAATAGAACAAGGCAACGGTCTTAAAAATTAATTAATTTCGAGGATATTAGTATATATTGGTCCATTGACTCGTTCAATCACAAAATATTTTTATGCACTTGGACACATTTTTTTTATTTACAGAACATTATAAGACCAATTAATTGTTGACATGTTTTATTAATATACAATTAATTTTAAAAGAAGATACAAAAGTACTAAATACTATTTGACTAAAAATTAATTTAAAATTTATTGTAAATATACTAATAAAATTTTTATCTTACACTAAGAAAACTCATAGAGTAAAATTTATTAGCATTCTAATAAAACTGGGATACTCTTGCTCAGATTTTAAATAATATAATTTATTTTATCTTTTTTATTAACATCTATAGTAAATTTATGATTTTTCCTAGTAAATTTCGTATAGATGTTAATGAAAAAGATGGAATAAATTATATTATTTAAAATCTGAGTAAGAGTATCCCAGTTTATTTAGAATGCTAATAAATTTTACTCTATGAGATTTCTTAGTGTAAGAATATATTTAAGAAACAAAAATTGTAATCGTCTATTTACTACATTAAAACGGAAATAGCAAAATGATCATCGATCCTCATAGAAACACATATGCAATTCCATCGTAATAAGACTAGTGGTGTACATTTTTTTTGATTTTTCATTTTTTACAAAAGTTCAATCATGATCGGCAGAATAATAACCAAAAGAACCACTTGAACTGAATAAAATTGTTCGAGGGTTTCCTTTCTATCACATACAGCAATGAAAAAGTAGAAGCCGGGAAATAATATTCGATGAAATTCATCATATTAGTGCTTGAATAATCCCCGAGAGTAACTTTACAAACGACAAAAAATAATCTAGTCTTTGATTCGTATATATTTTTATACCAACATGAGAGACAGTTCGTTGAGCACACGTTGATAATAATAATCACATTTTTGGACGTGACGCATGTAATCGGGCAATCGAATTAGCAAAACCGAATTACGTAATTAGTGTCGATGAACAGTCAATGCATCATACTTCGCAGCGGACATTTTCATTTGGATTTAAAAGCGCATAATTCCTAGCTTGCCGATGCTGCATCGATGATTCGCAAATATTTTTACACACATACACATACAAATACGCTCATAACGCAATAGACTTTATTGGATTATTTGTTGGCATTTGCAACAGCGACGTGCCAATTGACGCGAACAACGAAATACATATGTGCATAAATTATTGAATGATGGCGCGAACAAGCCGTTCAATAATTTTTGAGAACGTTTCGCATTACAAAATTTTACGATCGGCTTCCTCCTAAAACGTAATGTCCCCGGAGTGTGTGCAATTATTTTGTCAGGGCTAAACGAACGAGGGAAAGAAAGAAAGCAAGCAAGCAGGCAAGCACGAGAAAGACAAGCGGCCTGAATTGATCCTTGGTATATTGCATTACATTCGTTAATGAGATCGTCAAAAATAGAGCGGAAAAAGAGGGAAAGGTAGAAGTAAAAGTAGAAGGTGCGCGCATAATCTCTATCTGAGTTGTAATGCATACAGAGGTACACGGGTGTTGGTTCGCAAAGGAATATAGGCTGCTTGCTCCCTACGGATCCTCTCCACGAAGTCCAGACGTTCAATGGTTCGAGAAATTTAAAACACCAATCAGCGAAGCGCTTCGAATAAATTTTGGTCTGATCGCTACCATAAAAAGCAATGGCCCGATAGTAATAGTGTTTTACCGTCAGAACTATCGCCGAAGCTTGAAACAACCTAGGGACGCGTTCTCGCGCAAACGATAATTACGCGTAAAAACTGGCACTTTGACGTAGGTTAATTTTGACGTTGGCACAAGTTGATATCGAGCCAACTTTCTCTTTCGCTCATTCTTCTTTTTTTATTATTTCTGTTTTTTTATTGCTTTTCAATATCGCAGAAAATGGGAATGTTCTTATCTAAACAGCCTACGTTCAAAGGCCGCGAACGCGCGCATGAAAGTAAATTTTTCGTGAGGGGTTATCGTCTGACAAAAGAAGCTCGAGAAATCGGACATAACCCCTCCAGGCCAACCCCTAAACCACCAAAGGTTTCTTTGAATATAGGTATGGAGTGCAGCCTGCAGGGAGCCATCAATATTTTACCGAACGTATTGCCTTAACAGCTCCGTATATCTTACATCACCAACCCCCATGGCGATTGGTCAGCGCGAAAGACCGCGGAATTTGAGAGCCAAGCTGAATGTAAATATGCTGGAAATTCTTAGACGAAAATGTTATGAATTTTGCACAAACTCACCGAACTTATGGTACAGAAACAAATGGAATGATGTAGCACTACCGCTATGAACTGCGGTAATAAATTTAGTTTTATTATTATTCTTTATTGGAACATTAAAAAAAGTATAAGAAACGTTATCTTTGAGAGAGTCGAGTTATCATAATATATTCTATTATGATATAAATTTTTCCTGATTTTATGTAACCGCTTTAATTTATTTATTTTTTTATATTATTTTATTTGATTTTTCATAAAAATATTTATTTTAAAAAAGTGTTACTTTTCTTTATGAAGAAATATAATTTACAACATATATTCATACAAGGAAAACTTTTTTATTAAAGTTAAAGTCATAAAAACAAACGTCATGGTACAGAAAATTGCCACAAATTGGCATCCTTGAAAACATTTCAAGTACAAGTGTCTTGTATGACGTTCATTTTGAGAGTAAAAATGTTTCTGACCGCGAACAGCATTGCCTCGTTTGAAAATAGTATAAATCATCAACAGCGGTCCAAGCATTCGTTTTATCATCGTATGGAAATCCAGTGAGTTATATCAAAGCTCCAAGAGTCTTATTTATGATCGCATTCTCGATCGTAATTCAAAGGGAAACCTTTCTTTATTTTTTTTGTCTGCTCTTGTTCACATTTTTCGTCTTTCTTCTATCCATGTGAAAATTCAGTGTAACAACACGAAGTGCAGCGTTAAGAAAATAGAGATAAGAGCTCTTATGAGTATCCGTGTAACAGGAAAAGCATTATTACAAGAATTTGAGTCTCTGATCCTGTAACTTCAACCATCAATCTGTTATATTAAAGACTCTACCTCGAATATTGTAGACATTTTCAGATTATAATGAATGTTGATGAAAGCTTGATGATTTATTCATTCGAATACTCTTCGTCGTGCGGAAAAGGTGAATGCAAAGAAGAGCCGAAGAAAAAAGGCCGAATCCATTATTTTTACAAAATTCATTTTCTATTCATTCACAGAGTAAATAACGCAATTGATCTTAATTTTGACGCACTTGAATCCCCAAAGTTGTTTATTTTTGTTTCGCTTTTGCTTTTTTTTATATGCATTGCGTTTTTAACATTCAACCAATTAATTTCTTGCTTTATTAAATTACGAATAATTATTTTAAGATTTTAAAATGCGAATTTGAAAAGCTCCAACGGAGATATTGCACACCCCTTTTTTCGTTCGATAATCCGCAGATTCCAAGAACTAAGTAAGTATGCAAATGTCCAGTCTTTGCAATCTGCTTAAGTCGACGTCTTAAAATGTCTTGACTTTGGTTCTTCTCGGTACCAAGCTTATGTAAAATTGACGTCATCTATTAATAATGTATTAAGAAATTATACGATTTCTGCTGTGGAAAAAGGAGACCTGTAACTTCTAAACTGTCTAAACACCTAGATATGCGGATGGAAGAATTCCTTCTCGTGGTGCACAGTTCTCAAACTTTTGCGATAAAACGCTTTAAAGCTTCTTACGCTTCTGTTATATGTGTCTAGCATGTTAACTATTTTCCTGACTAATGCCCCTTCGTATGCAGACGCGTTAAACTTGAGTCCTTTCGTGAAAGTCAAAATGCATCCGAAAACTTGTTTTTGAATGTCTTTTCCTTCGAGCAGAATTAAGATCTCGCTCCTCCTGTTTCGTACTTTCTAATGGCAAAAAGTACATTCTTTATACCAATCTTGCGACACGTTATATATATATTCCAATTCTTGTATTTTGTTAAATCTTATATTCTTTGCAATTGTGCAGTATGCAAAAAGTCAAATCTCATGTAATATAAACAAGAAAGATTTAGAAAGAAAACATGTTATTTATTCTGGGAAGTTGTCTAAGTTAGATAAATATATTCTTTGAAATAATCGGTTTTATACAGACATGTTTTTTAATGTTTTATTTACTAAATATTGTTTACAATTTTGCACTGTCATTTTAATAGAATTTATATGATATAAGTAAAATTTCGTCGTAAAGAATCAAATTAAATTATATTGAGTTGTCAAAATTAACTCAATGATCAATTTTGTTAGGTTAATGGTATTTTTTGGCTCCGTACGTGTAATAATGAATGAATTATTTTATTAAATAAAGCTTCAATTATTTACTCGTATAAAAAATTACATTTTCAGTGCTATAAATGTTAATATAGATTTTCCTATTTATTTGCCAAAACAATTGCACTTATAATCTTATGTAACTTGAATTATAACTTTAAAAAACTGAGTAAACTTTAGTTTAGTTTTAGTTTTAGCAACATTTTGAAAATTAAAAGCATATATTTATAACGATTTAAGAATCTTTAATTTAACGTTTATAGAATCTATAGATTATTTCAGCTGTAATACACGAAATTTATTGTTAAATAAAATTATAGTAAAGTATGAGATAAAACAGGAAGCAGACATGATGCGAATTAGCGAATGACCACTACATGTACACTCAACATGGTTTAGTTTGGTAGTAAGGCTTTACCGTGATTTGTGTACAGCGTTTTCTCCTCTCGCGGACCACCACAAGCATGTGGCGTTGCATAGAGTGAACTTAAGTTATAATACGGTTAACTATTCTAAGCAGAAGTTACACCTTGCGTGCAATCGGATTTGATTTGTCGAGTATTAGCCGAATTTAAAAATTTGTACAAAAAATTCTCTCTCATACGGCCCGACAAACTTCGGCTTTGTTCCATTTCAAAACGGCCAACTCTTCAAATGAGCTGCTGCACCAGCAACTAGTCACGAAATATTTTAATTTAAAGCCAAAAATACCTCTACCCGTATATACACTAAGGCTCATAAGTTCAACAGTTGTGGCTATTAAACGAATCCTACAATATTTTGCTTGAAGAATCGAAAGCGTAATTTATTGTATTTTCGTGGCCTCTAATTACACAAACTTAACAAAGTAGTTAAACACACTTCTCGGGGTATTAAGGGCGCCCAGGTACGCTGCGCATGCTAGTACACAAATCAAGCTTTAGTGGATGGAAGTGGGTTGTTCATTTTTAGCTCATTATTTTTTATGAAAACTTGATGTTGCATGACCTGAAATACTTAATACTTAAAAATATTTCACAAGATTAACTTTTGTTACTTTCTAAATTTAACGGCTTTTAATTTATTTTTTAAATTATTACAAGCTTCCAGAGAAATTATTTAGTTTTTTTAATTTAACATATTCATTAATTAAACATTCGTATGTTAGTTTTAATGAAAAAATTCCTTATGCTACTTTGTTTTCTTACTTGAACGTGATTAATTTTCCAATGTTATTTCAACAATTAAGAAATGATAGCTTAAATTATAATTATGAACAATTTTCTAAAATTTAATGCATTAGTTAACGACAACTTTCAATTTACAAGCTAAAAATGTTAAATTAATATTTCATGTCAAATTTTAATAATATTTAAAATTACATACTTATCATTTAAGGAAATAAGATACTTTTTTTATTAGTGTAAATGATAATAATAATACTAATAATAATAATAATAATAATAATAATAATAATAATAATAATAACAATAATAATAATAATAATAATAATAATTTTATAGTATATATATATGTATATTTAAACTTTATAATGGTCGTAGAAAATATATTATGTTGATATTAACTGCCATACTGCACTTACAAACAGGAAGCTAGAGGCGCTTGATATCAACGTCAACTGTTCAAAACTTCTAATAATCGTGTCTTTTGAACAAATATATAAATAATAAAAACATACTTTCTTATTCCTGTTGATATAATGAGACGGAAATTGAAGTTTGTTATACGATTAATTGTTATTTTTGTAAATAGTATATTATTTTTTTAATATAAATATTTCTTAAATGATTTAAATTTAAATTCAATTTAATATATTATAACTTATAATATATCGACAGACTTTCAGTTTCAAAATTATAATAAAATACTCAAATTACAATAAAAATTTTTTTAGGTTTTTGATACAAAAAAATTATTAGTTTATATATAATTTATAGTGTCATTCAAATATATCAAGTATAAAATATATTGCTATATTTTTTCACTCGAAGAAACTTACCCAAACAGACAATAGCAGACCCATGCATTAATCTTACAAATTTCATAATAAATATAAAACTAAGACTGAAGTTGACATAAACACACAATCGTATCCCTACTTAACAAAGCTCCGAAAGATTGACTGAATTTATATCCACAGACCAACCCTCGAGCGTCTATCTTCCAAAAATAATGCCACAGACAGAAAATAAGTCATCCACCGAAAACAATAAAATTTGGCGGTGCTTAATTTCTAAGATTGAGTCGGGACATTTGGAATGGCGCAAAATAATTTTGAGCACTGTATGTATCAGAATGTGTACGACACGGTGGGTGAGCTACTTACGGCTCATGAATATGTTACGTAAAAGCAATTGCGGTAGTACGTCACTAGGTGGCCCCTCAAGCGAACATCAGTTGGCTGATATTCGGAAACCCCGTTACTGACCAACAGACATTTCTCTATTTACGGCTCTCGGTAGCAAGCTAAATTAACCGAGAATGCCAGCGATCGTTATCGTCATTGACGGTCTTCGTCTGCGAGCGCTTTGCATCGTCCTTCACCCTCTACGTGACCCCACCAGATAAGAGCCCAAGAAAGTCGTTAGTCTCTCACGTAGCCGGATGTATATCGTCGCACGCGAAACCCGTTTGAAACATTCTTCTTTCGGGCTCTCCCATACATTCCTTTGCAATTGAGCAAGGGTCAAGCGTCAAGCACGTTTACGAATTTCCGAGCGAGCGTTTATCTAACACCGCCTTTGACTATTTCTTAGTCGCTATCTTTGACTAAAACATTAAGCTTTGAGCAGTGAGTGCAAGATATTTCATTAGCAATCAACTCTGTTATATTACGATTATTTCTTTGGCGTGTTGACTTATAATAATTGCGTTTATTTATGAAGGATGTTTGTTATTATAGGTTTAGCTTGATAATGATTAGACACGCTAAGTCCCGGGTCAATGTCTGGCAATTGATAAGTTAACGGTTCCCATTCACCAAAATACAATCGGAAAAACTACGGAACAACATCGTTTAAAGTTAGAACAACGTTGGTTAACAATGTTAGAACAAGGTAGAATAGACATTGTAATGTAACACCCGGCGGACGGTTGGTTAACATAGTCAATTCAACCTTGTTAAACAGTGTTAAACCAACGTTAGTTATCAACGTTGATCCAAAGTCGGTAGCCAACATTGTTTTTACATCGTGTGCTAACGAAATTCTTATCTAACATTTTTATAAATAAATAAAAAAATGATATATATATATATTTTTTTTTTTTCTTATTTTCTGACATTATGCACATTTTCTAATTATACTTATAATTATGAAAATTGAGTTTAGTGATAAGGTTGTAAGATGCTTTCCCGAGATTTGAACCAGCGCCTCCGAGGTGACAGCTCACAGCCTTTTCCACTATACCAGTCTTTGATATATACAGTTACTGTTTTAATAGCTTATATATAACTTTGACATATTTCAAAGGTAGTCTCGATGTTGTTTTCCGACGTCATTATACAACGGTCTACTTCTAATGTTTATGAAAACGATCATTGATAATAAATGATACGTAATAAACATTTATTTTCATTTGTTACTTATTTAAAATGTTTATAAACAATCAATTATCAGAGTGTCGGAAACAGATGTCGTACAAACATTGGAACACTCATTTTTTTGACGTTGTAACAACGTCGTCATACAACGTCAAATATCACCGTTACTACGATGTCAGAATAACGTTGTTAAATTGTCATAGCAATTCCTAAAGTTATGAAGATGGTATATTAAGGTTATACCTATGTTGTAATACGACGTTGTATAACAGAGTCGATACAACGTTAGTAACCCAAATAGAAAAATCTGCTTTTTGCCAGCATTTACAAATGAGCCAACCTTGGCACATTTGTAAATCCTGCAATTTGCCAACGGTAGAAGTCGGGCTTAGCCCAATGCAAATACAAACGTTGGTGAATCGTTGGCACAAGGTCGCCCCAAGGTATAAATTATTTATTAATAAATTGAATATTCATTATTAGCAGTAATACATTGGGCCAAGACTGGCACAAGGTTG
>JABFPJ010004236.1:0-14248 GCA_022817425.1 Gryon sp. ZL-2020
TAGGTTAGCGTTTCAAACCAATGTGGGTCCCTCAAAAATCCCACATAAGGCCAATGTTGGTCCAATCTTGGAACAGGGTTTGCCTAAGAAGGCCCCAGGTTCAGCCAAGTTCAAAATTCTACTAGGGGGAAGTTTGAACAAGTTTTACACTATGCACATATGTAGACATCAATTTTATACTAATTTTGTAAATTATGGCATTCTCTTAAATTCGTATACATTCGACGTAAATCTAGTTTTAAGAGCTTAATAATTGAACGATTATGTATAATTTTCATATCAATTAGAAATATTCAAATGTCGAAGGTAAACAGTAAATGAACATTTTAGTCCGATTGGCCTATGCAAATTATAATAAATACAAAATTCTGAACAAAGTATAAAATATGATAATCTAAAAATACCACTTATAAACACTAATAAGCGTAACACTTTTCATTTCATTCATTATAAATGAAAATGAAATTCTATCATTCTGAAGATTTGGCGCTATAACTCTACCTACAGCAAGACCATTATGGAAGCCGGATATTCGACGTTGATGATGTTGATAATGACGTGTGTAGTGTAATGCTTTTATGATGTTGTAATACTGCTCTATCAGTGCCTTGTATTCTACCATCCCTATGGGAAACACTTATGCGGCAATCAGCATGTCAAAACGTTTGAATTCAAATCAATTTAATGTACCCTTTAAGCTTCCTTACTTAATAATTGCATTGAATGTACATATAATATACACGTTAATTCAATATTATGTTATACATATATATTATGTAATTTCATGTAACATTAGTACCCGTACGTAACAAAATATACGTGAAAATATATGCTAAAATATAATTACGGAATATATATTTCCCATTGTGTGGATATAATTAAATTTACATTAATGTTCAGTTTTTTAAGAAAATGAAATGTAAAGACTTTGTAATTTACATTAGCTTTACCACTTTTTGCTTCGAACTTTATACATACAACTGTTACATATACTCACAACCATACAAAAGTATTCGCTCAAAAATTACGATATTAGATATAGTTAAGAATGGAGAAAATCTATTTTCTGTCTTTTTAGAATATTAATTGTATTTGATATTTAATATAAATCAAAAGTTTTTCATTTTTGGTGTTCCATCGATTCGTCTGCAGTTCTATAGTAGTATTCGAATTATCACTCACACGAAGACTTTTTTTAAGCCAAGAATAAGTTTCTTAAGTCAAGATATTATTATTATTGGTTTTAATATTTAGTTAAGAATTTAATTTTTTACTATAAGAAGAATTATAAGGTTTGTAAGAATAATATCTTACGATAAAAAAGTAGTCATTGAACAACGTTTTAACCAAAATTAGAACTATCTTGAGAGAAAAAACTGTCAAAATCTTATACCATAAACTAAAGAGGAGTGTCATCGTTTTTTGCTTCACTAAGATGACGTCCAAGATCAAACATTCTTGACACAAGAAAATAACGATTTCAACTAAGAATCTTAATGTTTTTCATTAAAAGGCTAAAATTTTTCAAAATAGTCAGTATTTTCTCGAGCAAAAGAAACAATTGCTTTGTTGAGCTCATTAACGTAGTTCTGCACTCGATTTCGCTTTTTCACTCTCATTAGCTCTACTCTTGTTACTCTCATACAACTGAAGAATCATCTTAAGAGTCATATAGTTTTTACACATGTCGAATCATATTATGAGTATTTGAATGATTATCACATTTTACAGTAATAATTCAAACGATTTTGTTATTTTTTCAATTATTAATCTTGTAGAAGTACAGAACACAGGTTCTATCCATACGTAACTACATAATTGATTTTTGAGAAAATACTTAGTTTAAACTTCAACTTACAATTCAACTTACAACATCATATTTATATATCACAAGCTTTTGATAAAATATTAAAATATTCATAGACAATGGTATAGTTGCATACGAATAGTAGATGTTGCGTAGGTACGTGTGGAAGATTTTGTTGTTCGTAAAGAGAATGAGAGCGTGCCGGTCAGGGGGTCAGGGGTGAAAGGGCGACGGGGTGCGGGAGGGATTAAATATAACTAGAATATAACTGCAACGTGGTGCTTTGCAGTCAGTTGCAGTGATCACACCCCAACAGAGTCACAGGCCACGGGGATGGAACGGTTGAGGGGGGTGTTTGATGCCGGTTATCATGTTGACAGACACAGCGGGGTGGTTTAGCGTTTACCGGGGGCAGACAATTACAAATCGTTGACGTTTACGCCATTTCGCTAAATGTGTTCGTGATGCAATGTTTTAGCAGCCACGCAACGATCTCATCTTTCTTTTATTGGCCGTTCGCTTCATCTCGAAAACGCTTGTTTTTTTATACTTTTGTTTATTTCACGCGCTAGAATTATTGATGGTCCATTTTTTTACCTCTCTTTTTTTTGTATCACAAAAAAAGGCTTTTCTGTGCATATCGTTGCTGGGGAATCCACGATTAGAAGCTATACGTATTTCAGGCACAAGAGCTCCTCCATATACCTTTATATTTACGATCACTTTTGGGTTAACTCAATTATGTAATTACGCAATAACTTTATTACGTTGTTACGTTAAACATTAATTAGCATTTTGTTACGCGCGACCATAAATGTGGTTTCACTAACCAAAAATGTTTGGCTGTTCAAACATGACAAATACGCTTGTGCTTTTTTGCGGCTGAAATAGCTAATTCACACCAGTACGATCAACTGTTTCCTCTATTTATCTGTTTCAACTTATCGTTATGTTTTAGATAATGATTAGCACGAAACATTTGTGGTTCATAAACGGAATTAATTATGCGAAACATTTCAATCTTTACGTCCTTAGAAAAGATTCGCAACAATTTGTAGTTAATTTTCGTTTAACTATGAGGTTAGATATATATTAGTTTGGGTTTAACTAATTGTCATGAGTTCGATGGATATTCTGCAAAATAACGATTTCAACCAATCATTATGATAATATCGTTAATTATTAATTATTAATTATTATTAATTAACTAAACTAAATTTATATGGAATACTTTTAAATTTAGATTGTATAAATGATTTATATTTTTATAAAATAGTACTTTTCGAATGATTATAATAAAAGTTTCACTTAATTTATGTGATCTTCGACAAAATCTTTGTCTGCATGGGCAGCTAGACTTGCATTTGCGGAGGGTAGCGCAAACACATAATCGATTGCACTGTAGCGCGAACGCGCTACAAAACACTCGCCAAAGTGGTTTAATAAGGAACATAATGTTAGGTATTAAAGCTCGTATAATATCTTCATGGCTACCATATAGTACTTTTATAAATATTTCAAATTCTTTTTCACTCCCCCATGAACATCTGCCAGTATGTCTACCTATCTGTCCACCCATCAATCTTTGAATGCTCTGAAAATGTTATTACACGATGACAATTTTTGTACACAACGCACAAAATTATTTGCCCTTTTTTTCATTCAACTTTCCTTCATTTTTATTTTCCCTTTTTTTCATGTTTTTTGTTATCCCCTGCGTTTTTATTTCTGTATTTTTTAGTCTTTTCATTCATTTGGATTGCAGTTTAATTGAAAGTTTGACAAATAATAAAAAAAAAAGTCAAAACTGATGTTTATTGTTTATTTATATGAGTTTCTCTTGAAATAAATATTTATTTATATGTTTAGTTGTCGACTGCGTTTTAAAGGATTAGACGTAACTAATTTTGTAACACAAGATATAAAAAAAAATTTCAAAGTGCACATTGTGAATCATCGAATGCATATTAGCATACGACGGCCCGTTTAAAAGCCCGTAGTCAATCTTCCTCTGAGACATTTATGTAGAGAGAATTAATATACTAGACTTCGACTGTGAGGTATTCGTCTGTGATATATGTTTGCTTAAACTCCACCCTGACACTCACTTGGTACCTTTCTTTTAGGTCTTGAATCTTCTCTGACTCAAAGACCGCGACGTGCAGTAAACAATGATACGAATGTTTGAACTTTTAATAATAATCAAAATTAATGATATGACATATAATTAATAGTTTTAACGAACCAAGTTGCGTTAATTATACTTTTAGACAGTTATTATTTTGAATCAATGAAAATTAAATGTTAAACTTGACTGCAATAAAAGTCACACGTAAAATGTAATTAATGTTCAATTTAATATATCAATAAAAATAATATAACTGTATTACCTTTGATATGCTGTTTTGATCTGAAAACAGCCTTGCTTGCGAAATTATTGATGCATTTTTACGTTGTTGCATTGCAGGTAAAAGTTTTAGTATTACAATAACTGTTTCGACGACGCCACCCCAAGTAGCAACTTATACCAGAGCAATTAAGGTGACCGTCGATGGACCAAGGGAACCGCGATCTAAAACAAGTAAGTTTATTGATTAAAAGATCATCAATATTGCAACTGGCATTATATGACATAATACTCGCTCCTTTTATGAAATGCGCTCATATTTATTCAGAAACATAGTGTAACAATTCTTTCAAGTATTTAATTAATCCTGACATTTATATATAAAGTTACTTCAGTTTCATTACATTTTTTATACATTATATATAACTTTTATATTTTTTCCATCTACATAAAATGTATGTTTTTAGTTTTATATACAAAATATATAAAACAATATACAAATTAAATATAAAATATAAAAAATCTAAAAATATTTTAATGAAATTTACGGCATATTTTACAATATTTTCCAATCATCCAAAATCTTAATCATAAATAAAATACCACCATCGAAATGTAAGCATTACATACAATAATAATTTTGCAAATTGACTTTAAAAGCTTGCCCGTGAAATGTTTGTGATAAATATCACAACATTACGAAAGACACATATCAAATCGCACGATATTTCACGGCAATTTCAGCCTCTTCCGTCTCTTTCTCTCGCAGCATCCAGTATGTGGGACGCACATCCGCTGCATAGTTGGTGCAATAGACGTGCAGTCGCAACAAAATGAGCTTCTCGTTGAGAAAAGTTTCAGGCTAAAATTGTCAATCAAATATTAACCCCCCCCCACACCCCCCATTTGGATTATACTGCGTAGGTGGAATGATCTGTGATGTTATGTTTATATCTTCGAACTGCAAACGAGTTACGCCGAAACCTTTGATCGTGACCACCATAAAGGGATATACTAGGGATTCACATGGAGAAAATGTATTGATAATACACGGAAAGTCCCTGCATGGTAATGGCAGTCATTATCGAGCAGATGGTGCACAATGATGCAGTGGCTAACGTGTGGCTTTAGACCGTGTTGTGCACGTTGTATTCGTTTTAACCTATTTGTATAGTGCGCGTCTACCTACGAACAATGCTTTTACGCTCTACGATCATGCATCATCGATTCGGCACCTCCACTTTCGCGCTCCTCTTATTCACAGCGCACCATAATTATTGATATCGTTATTAGCATACGGCCGTTCGTTTTCCTCGGTCATTTTGGTCCCTCTTATGTTCCCGCTTAATTGATGGTCGGCTCGATAATATTTGCAAACAGACCGGTACTTTTCAAAACCTTCACATTTTAATCCTTTCAAAATGAACTTTTATACTGTCTTTAATGATTAAAATTAGACATTCGCTAGTGGATAATTTGTTTTTATCTTTTTTGTAATTCAGTTTCAGGTGAGGAACAAATTTAAATAAAAAAAAAAATAAAAACAAATGCAACAAAATAATTAAAGTGCAAAATATAATATAAGTAAACTTTTTATTCTGTTTTTCCCCGTTTTTGATTTTTTTTTTTTCTATACATACGATGCGCATTAATAGCGCATAAATGCACATAAACAATGAGGAGATATGGAAAAAAACAAGAGGGAAAAAGTGACGATCGTCACTTGGGTGCTCTATTAATAGTCTATATAAACTCGACCACGAGAGCACATGGCCGGTTTTGCGGGTATTTCGCATTTGCCGGTATAAAGTATTGATGCTCCGGAACAGTACAATCCAGCTAACCGGCTGTGAAACTGCAGGCAGATTGTACGCTAATAATGCCGTATTTTGTCATAGAATTTGATGATTTTACGATGAAAAAACGCGATACGAAAAAGGATGAAAAAAAAGAGAAGAAGACGCGTGCGCACACAAACATTGAACAGATTTTTGGTGATTTGATAGAGTATTTTTGTTTCCATTGTGCGGTGGTTTGCAATGATTTCAACGCTTGACAAAAGTAATTGGGGTTTTTTTTATTGGAAAAAGATCATCAAATGATTTAACTGATTTTTTCATTACGTGTTTTCATAGCTAAAAACTATACTGAATATTGATTAAATGATAGTTTAATATAAAAAAAAAGAAATTTAAATTCAAAATTTTTTATTAATTTCTGAAAAGAAATTATCGAGATTTATTTTCTTTAATTATTATTCATAAATAAGAAATAATTCATTTGAAAGATTATATAAAATGTAGATTAAATTGATGATTCAGGAATATAATATGAATGAATCACATTATTTAAACATATCTCTCTATCATCAAGTATATATATGTTTATTAATTCAATTTCCGCAGTAAAACAAAAGTTCTATAGAGAATATTATTATAATTATCTCTTATTATAGTTTAATTTATATGCAGCTTCTACAAAATATTTGCCATAATATATCATATCACATGTTCATCATCAAAAATCATTAACTAGATTATTCTTATAATATGATTTATTAGATGTGTTTTGAAACTTGAGTCCATTCAATTTGATGATTAAATTTATACATTCAAATTGCACAAAAACAAGTTTCATTTTTGTTTCTTTTTTTCGCGTTACATATTTTCACAATGATTTTGTATATATAATGTGAATATTGTGATTCGTCGTATTGTAAGTTAATTGGCGTGGTTTATTTAGTCAGTCAATCAAGCAGGAAGACAGATTGGTAGGGCATATTGTTAATATCCGAAGTTTGGCCCTCTGGGGTGGTGTGTTTCCTCGGACACGTCGACTCGACCAACGAGAGATTACGCACGATTTGTGTCGTACATAGTTGACGCATTAAACGCGGTTGCGAAGCATGAGAATCCGCTGCCAAAGCCAGCAATGCGACATCCATTCATTGTCTAGCAAGTGCATGTGCAAAAATACACCTGCCACGTATCAACCCCCCCCCCCAACCTACCTCCTTTCGACCCTTTTTATAATATCACGAAAAAAAGAAACATGGAACGAAGGGCGACGAAACATTACACGCGCACATAATCGCGCGCCCAAACTCGAGCATATTTTTTGTATCGAATGTCTCGAAAAGCATATATAAATTGCCCAATCATTTCGGCTAGTTTTAGTCGGTTATGACGACGGTAATGTCACGCCAGGCACGAAACCCGTTCCGACGTATTATTTGCACAATTTGCGAATCGCAATGAGCCAACTTTTTTCATCAATGCCAATTCTTTTTGCTAATTCACGGAAATGAATTGCCGATAAAATTATCATACATATTTTATGAGGCACGTAAGAACCGTAAATTGTTTAAGTTATGTATAATAACTTGGGCCAATTTGATTACGAAATTGGATTAAAAAGAAGAAAGTTTTTCATTTAACTTACGAGAAGTACAAACAGTAATTATTTAATGATTATAATAAACATTATTATAATAAAGCATATTTTACAAAATATGCTTTTACTTATGAGTAAAGATATCATCACTTTTTATGCAATATATATTTTTATGAATATTCAACCAAAATATTTTTTGCATCATCCCTTAGATATAATTATTAATAAATTATAATTATTATAAATTATTCATTCTATATTCTTTTCTATTAATCAGTCTAACCATTTAGATGGAAATTAATTAATAGCTTTCAATACGTTACTAATACTGAACAAGTATTTAATTATAAGCAACCAATACATGATTATCAATTGAAAGCCTCAAATGCACGTATCAATGTAGCATTACGATTTGCGTTTGTTCATTCATTAACGATAGCTTATCAATCAACATCACTGACTACCTACACGTATATGATACTTTACTTTTATTTGTAAGCTTAAATTAAATATAAATTATTAAGTCGACTTTTCAAACGCATTGAGTTCGTCTTTTCCTACTTGACCGTAATATTCGTTTCTTCGGCCCCTTTCCACCTGTCATCCCGAAGGTATATCTTTCGTGAGTAGAATAATGACGCGTGCGAAAGCATGTTTGAGAAGATCCTCGACCATCTGGAGCCCTCGTCTTCCCCTGATCTCCGATAATTTCGTATACTTTGCGGTCAAACCGTGTTTGTCGTGCGTCCTCCAGACCGGAGGTGTCTTCACCAATGAATACCGCGACTACTTGAAGGGAAGGCGGTTCTACCATTCTAAACATACAGAACTTCCTTGAAATGAAGGTCAAATGATAGAAATTAATCGAACATCCGTTTCACAGGTTTTATCCGTTTATTCAAAACATAATTTCAATGTTCCAAAAAAAAGGAAAGAAAAAAAATATTATTTATTCTAAAGTAAAATTAGGTATAATTGAGTTTTCTGAAATGAAGATCAAGTTAATGGAAACTCCATCAAACGTTCGCTACACAAATACATTTTGCTGATGAAAATGATTTCATATGGAATTTGGAAGGATTTTGGACGATATTTTAGACGATATAGCCTATCGAGCAACAAGTCCAGGATAACAAACCCCGCGACTAACCTAATGAAGAAATTCGACTAAATTCTCGTGCGAGCCAACTTCAATCGGATGCCAGACATATTTAGCCATGCAGTCGTGTCGCGACGCATCTCCTCTCGTATCCGTCAGTGTTACGGCTTTATATATATATATATGTATATGTAACAATATTGGGGTTGCAACGCCAATAATCGGATATTAAACATTGCAGCTGACAGCATGGAAACATAGTCGTCGAATGACGACGACAACAACAACAACAATCATTCTGTTCGAATTGAAATTCAAATCATATGACTTAGTAATCGTAATTAATGGACGAATTAATTTCCATTATCCTTCCAATGAGTCTATTTGCTTTTACATTTTACAATACAATTTCATCTATTAAACGTATTTAACATTTTAGAATTATTCCGTTAATAAATATGAATTATTATTGAAGTAATATATTCATTAATTTCATAAAAGAAATACTACTGTTTAATATATCACTTCAGACACGAGTAGGAAAATAAATGTCTAAATCTACAACTTTTCAATGAACTTGTCACAATGAATGAAAGATTCTTAGTACAGTTGAAGAGATGTATTAATTTACTGTCACAGGACAACAGCATCAACAGTTCCGAGCATTAGGTTTGGGTCAACGACCATTTCTTGACGCGCCGTCCTCCTTTACGTCGCATCTCCGCGAGCTCGAGTCTTATAGAAGAAACAAACATCATTATCATCATCACAGTAGTCACATTCTCGCTCAACAAACTGGAAATGGCACTACCAATTCGGGAAACGGTACTTGCAGCAGCGCGAACACCACCAACAGCAACAATCCCGCGACAACGAATCAAACATCGTCGCCTTCTTCCACAACGCACATTAATACCGCCGCAGCATCCTCGGTCGCACAACAAGATTGTTACAAACACAGTCCACAGCATGGCGGTAAGTCTTGTCAAAAGTTATTTTGACTCATTTTCACAAAAAGAGTCAACATTTGCTTAACTGATGAGATATGAGATTTACAAACAAATAAAATTTAATTCAATTTCCAAAAATTTTATCTTTGATTATATTATTGATTTAAGAGTACAGTAGAACCTGTGAAGAGTCTATATTTGTGTCTTCGTTTACACTGTGAAGAGTCTACTTTTTCCTTCTTTTTTTAGTTTATGCTTTAGTATGAAGAAAAAAAGATAACAATAGTGGACTCTTTGCAGGTTAAAAAGGACAGAACAAATGGACTCTTCACAGGTTCTACTGTAATTAATATTACGTAAACTTTGTACAGATAAAATTCGTAACGATGCAAACCTTGCATTGATGTCATTATATGAATTTCATTGAAAGCAAAATTTTGCGCATTGCAGGATTTAAGTTAATGTAACAAAACATTCAGATTTTTTTCTAAATATTAAGTACTTCGTACATTTTTTTCGGGGAAATATATATAAACTTTTTAAGAAAAGACATAAACTTTGTCACGGTTTGTTATTTGACTTGATGATAACTATGACCTAATTTCCATGACAAATTGTTTCTAATCATAATCATTAAACACATTTTAAATTCCCCAACACCATCAGAAAATCTAAACCATAAATCCTGAACAATAAATGATCAATACCTCATTTCAATATCGTTACTGTTTTTAACAACTCAACCCTTCATCAACAGCTAGTTGTGTTTATTCATTTCTGACGACATTTCCACGAACGCGCCAGTCATTTTATTGAGATTTACTTAAGCAGTCCCGTCTTCAGCTGCGATAAAAAGCTGTAACTGACAAAGCGAATGGTTCGCGTATTGTTGCAGCCAATCTTCATTGGACGTTCCGACACCTAATTCCATTCCTCGGCAAAGTGCTCTTTAACACCTGATTCACAATTTTTGCAGGTCACCAACTTATATACGTAGAAGTATAATTTTGTCGTTCGGTTTTGCGATTGTCCGAACCATTACATTGACCATAATAAACTAGATAATGAAAGCAGGCGGCATCGGTTTGCGAAGCATGTTTGCGTTGAACAACGTTAACTATACACGCTTTCAAGACAACAGTGCGTCAAACAATTGCAAGAAAAAGTGGCGAAGGTATTGCCATTACGACGGCGACGAAATACACCGATACGCAACGTCCGCGGCACAGAAAAAGACAAGTGCTGAGAAAATTGCGCGTTCATCGTTGTTGTTGTTGTTCATCGATGCTCCCGACTCGTCCGTAAAAACGGCCTTAGTAGGGCCATGTCTACTTAACTTTGATCAGCTCGAGTCTGCTGAAGCGGCACGAACTTGGAAACGCGCAAAAAATCCAACCGACCTTCTCTCTTTCTCGCCCCCTTGGTAGGCAGCTCTTTCTTGCGTCACCACCTCTCTTTCTTCGTCTTCTTTTGCTTCTCCTTTTTCGTCTCTGTGAAAAGAACCTTCTTTTTTTTTTAATCTTCAAATCAGCGATGTGCATCATTGACACCAACAATGATTCTTATCGACACCAGACGATGCCTTGATCCGATGTAAATACGTCCTGGACAGTCATTTATTCTACGATCAACCGGATACTTCTTTTGCTATGATTTTTCCAATTATGTATATACGTAAATTTGTATAAAAAATATTATTTGACATTTAATTTGATTTATATGTTTTAAAGAATATTGAAAATTATATAAATGTTTTTGTTTCTAATTCTACTAATGTTATCGAGTTAGGGATGTTCAATTGAGATCATTTCTTGATACTGTTAGAATACAATATGATGCATTTTACAAATGATTCAGAGTATAATGCATACGTTATATATAATATAACAGTGTGTATCTATTTCTTGATTAGTTATTTTACGTTATATGACATTTGGTTTCACACAGCACTGCATTGTTTCGTATTGAATAAATAATGTCTACGTCAATTATGAAATAAATTGCACATTTGTTTCGGATAGAAATGCTCATGCAGGGGAAATAACTCTTTACTATTTTATTATTAAATTGAATACAATGAAGCCAGGAACTAAACATTTTATTAACCCAGAAGACAAAATTTTAAATCAAAATGTCGGTTCATTAATTTTCATTTTTTTTTTCTTAAACAATTACCATTCAAATTGTCTAAAAAAATTAACATCGTATAATTTTCTATTTAAATTTGTAACCAACTAGCATTTCGATAAAAAAAAATATAAATCTTGTTCTCTATTTTTGTTTCTGAACAAATACCCATTCGATTTGTAAATTTTTCTCACTTGCAAATAGGAGAAAAAAGGATTAATAATATAGAGAGACACATTGATCGTCGACTACTATTTGCCGTGTAAGATCTCAGAATCTGCCATGTTGCGAGACTGCAAGTGCGGCTCTAAAAGAGATGGATCGGCAGGTTGAATGTCGTTATTACGTTGAATTAGAGGGTGCAGAGCCGGAACGAGGTATGAAACTATTACCTCGCGAAAGGACGAAACCGGCAAAATCGCTCCGTGTGGCGCGCACTCACGCGCAAATCGCGCTCCTTACTCTCTATCTCTTTTTCTTGTACGCCCATCGTGTTTTCCTTCTTGTGACGTTCTGAAGGATGCCTTGTGCTTTGCGATCAAAATATATATACATATATATATATGCAGACCAAATAAATTCGTGTGTTTCTTGCGCTTAATAGACGACGAATCGATCACGTATTTGGTCAAGGATTCTCGCACAACTTACACGTGTGCTGGCCGTCCAAATTGCTTTTCCAGTTCGAGAAGACCGGATTGTTCTCATAATTGCCGTGGGCGAGAATTCTTTTTACAAAAATTAGAGCCCGATATGATGTCTACTTGTTGGTAGTTGTATACAAAATTAATCTACTAAAACTACTATACCATAATTTGGAAATACATCAGATGTGAAAAATTTGCACAATTCATTAGTGTAATTATAAACAAATATGCAAATTTATTAACATTTGTTTACTTTTAGAAACTCATTTTAATTTTCTTAATTACTCACTGATCATTTTGTTCAATTCAATTTAAATTATGTTCAGTATAAATAATTGACCAACAAATTGTATCCATCTTATATATAAAGTTATATACAATTGAATAGTCGTGAACAAAAAAGAATGTAATTTATTTAATTTTGATTATTGAATTTTCGCCAACAGGCGTATAAAATCAGGACAATTTGCGAGAGAAAGAATAATACACACGTAAAATAGGTGGCCGAAGTATTCGACTGGCTGCACAGATAGGTCACAAGTGCAGAACGAGAGAAGACAGAGAGGGGGCATTATTTTACTCTGTCTTTTATAATATAACCGTGTCCATTTCTCGTCTTCTCTTGACTCGATCCGACTCTCGACTCTCATTTTGAGTCGTGATCGGAGTAATGAGCTTCGGTAGTAACGTTGCAACAAAACCGAAAAGGGGCATGGAGACGAGGTCGACGCGGGATCGGGAGGGATCGGCGGGAGGAACAAGAGCCGAGGCTCCAGGTTCTTTTCGAGGGCCCCCGAAGTGGCAAGGCAGATCGGAGAAATAACAAAAGTCAAACAAACAAAAATCTAAGGAACACAAACAGAATGAAAAAAAAAAGAACCAAAGTGTTGAAAGGCGCAAAGAGAGAAAGAGAGATGAAGCACGGAGGGTGGAGGGGGGGGGACACGCTGCTTGATTATGGGGTGTCAAACAATCACGCTGATTGTACATTCTGCAACTGCAATATCCTTCTGTTTTGTCTGGCTACTCGCGCATCCGTTACTATATCTCACTCAGATTCAAATTATCCTTTAGCTTCGCGATTTCTTGTCTTCTTCTTTTGCCGATCTTTTTCACGGCTCGTTTTGTTGTTATTGTTACATTCATTGTTATTGCTAATATTGTTAATATTTACAGTTTTATATTAAAGCGTTAATTTTAATGCAACATTTTCTTGCAACAACCATACAGTCAAACATGTTGATTCCCTCATTGCACGCTCACTTTCGTGGATGCAAAATTTACGTCCATTAAATTTCGTCGATGACTGGCTACGATGGATTTCTATAAAAGGGGTGACTGCTTTAGGGTCGCTTGTAACAGCGGCAACGAGCACACACAGTATAGAAAGCAACAGACAAATTTGCCATCCGGCTCGACGCTTTTCATTATTTGTGACGCTGATGAATAAGGCGAATGAACAAAAAAAATTAGGCCTTGGTTAATTTTGAGGTGCATAGTTAATCGAGGAGAATTTGACAATGATTTGGATATAATTAAGCAAATTTAGTTGACAACAATTTATTATATCGGTATTGATTGGAACACAGCTTTTGGGGTAGTGATATTGTATTATAATAATGAATAAGGGTAAGAGTATAAAGTTGAACATATTTACCGTAAAAACTTAAATGAAAAATTGTTATGAAATACACATTCTATTTTTAAATAAAGAAAAAAGAAATTTTAATCTGATTCACTGTAAATAGAATTGTTTTATTTCAAAACACATTTGTCCCTAAAACGCTTCTTAATACATGTAATAAGATTGGGGAAGAAGTGTTTTAGGGACAAATATGTTTTAATATAAAATACTTCTATTTACAGTGCTTATACCTG
>JABFPJ010004237.1:0-14242 GCA_022817425.1 Gryon sp. ZL-2020
ATTAGTTAAAACAGGGTTATTAATCAAATGTTAATTATAGTTCATTGTTGATTAATTATATTTTATTCGAAAGTGTCTTTCTTGGAAGATGTTAGCATCGTGTTAACATAAATTTTATGTAAAATTGGGGATACCTCTTTACAATAATTTTACATAAAACTTATACATTCTTATGCGTTATCAGGGAAGTTAATAATTATTTTATAGCAAAAATAATAATATAAAGTTATTGCTTAGGTTAGTTATTATACAACGCCTCAGAAAGCAGTCCTGCTGCAAAAAAACTATGTAGTTTTCTATATAGATATGTAAAAATATAGAAAATATAGAAAACTATATAGTTTATTATTTAGAAATCTACCCGAATTAATAGTTCCAAACAATTCCTAATAAATGTTTCAAATTTCCTAATACACACATTTAAACATTTGTATACATGCATATACATGGTTTGTATGTGCATTTATTTGGAATTATTAGGAAACTTTAACACGGGTACTTTTTAGTAACAGCAGGAGAGTGCACTCGTACTGCGCACCATATCTTATCTCCAATCGTAATTTCAATGTGTCCATCCTTTTGACTATATTTAAAATAATTTGTATTATATACCAATTTCTCAAAATAAATTACTTTAATGTACAATAAAAAACTGTTGTTATTCATCACAACTTTTATTACTTCTGATATACTCATTTCCGTAAATTTGTTGATAAATAATCCAATTTCATCATTTCAATCTGGATACAGTTTGGTACTCTTTTGGGTAATATGGCATGTACGAGCAAAAACATTATTTTGTATTAATAAAAGACAGATAGATAAGTCATTGACATAGGTTTGTTTTTTATTAATATAAAATATTGTTCTTGCTCGAACACGCCGTCTCATATATTGAGATATACTTAATGTCATATAGGTAGAATTATCTGGTATATAGTATATGTAAGTTGTAACCCTTATATAATATAACGAATTTCTAGACAATATATAAGATAATATATAAATATATAGTAGATGAAATATCAGAAAATGAAATATCAAATTAAAAGAACAAATATAACATATGGCAAATTGTAAGGAAGGCGAGGATAAAGCGCGCGCATGATCTAGTTCCATTCCAATCATCCAATCTGCAATCCAATCTTAAAAATGACAACGCACATTGAAGAAGTTGGAATATTCTGATCGGAATTGCGCACGCATTATTTAGTTTATTGATTCGAGTATCGATGAGATAAAATCATGGTCAAGGCGCCAGAATTTGTATGTACTTTTATAAAACAAATATATTTAAATGTGGCAACATTATATATGGCTTCATTATTTCTTGTAAAATAGAAAGGGGTGATTGTCATAAGCGTGAAAAAAGCTTTATCGTAGACCATAAGGGCAAACATAGAATGACCAAATGCGCGAATGATTACAGACCAAATGCACGAATTAAACACAAAATATTTTTAATGTCACTTTTTACATTTCAATGCTCAAATTCATAACTTTTTGTATCATTGAAGATTGGCAGTTTGCTTCCTGATTCTCATTTTATATAATTACAGCAAAAAAACGAATTTCACGTTTGTTGGCTATGTTTTATAATAATTTTTATAATAATTTACAAATGCTAAAAATATTACAATTTATATATCATCTTGTTTTTCTTAATGTATATACATACATGTAAATTTTATTAAAAAATAATAATTTATTTAATAAATAAAGAAAAATTAATATTGTTTATAAAAATTGACGCATTTTTTTTATTGACATATTTATTATGACATATGTCAAAAAAATTGACATATTTATTTGAGTTAATCCAGTATATATATAATCCTTCGTAGAAACTCAAAATGTTTTGTAGAAGTATCATATTTTTGATATTTAATCATGTACTTAATACGTTTATAATTATTTTTAGGTATTATGATTATCCAATTACTTTATTTTCTTAACTTATTCATGTCTTATTCATGTCAAATCAAAAATAAAACTGTCAATATTTTACATTTTTGACTTAAAACTTGAAAACTAATTAAAGGAAAATTATTCTTATCTAATCTAATATGACTATAGGCACTAGGCTTAAACAATAGAAAACGGAAAGGTAAAATACTTTTACTTGCTATGTCTGGCACAAACAAAGAAATAACAAAAATACGTAATTATCTCATATTGATTAATAAAATAATAAGCTATTTTTAAATCTTTTTCACGTGTCTTTTGCTTCTTTATTCCTGACTGAAGTTTAAATTTAAAAACAATATAGTTTTTAAAATAAAAATTTTCTTTTTTTAGTAAATTCTTTTTCTCTTTTCTTTCTAACCTTCATTATTTAAATTAATTTTGAAGAGAATAGAAAATATCTATAAAAAATGTTTATTATTTCTGTGGTTAAAAGGCAAAAACAGGTAACTCCATTTCATTTTCGTCAAAAAATTTGAGTTTAAATGTATTAAATATCGATTTAGGAGTTTTGAAAAAGTACATGTTTTTGTAAATTACGTTTTTTTGAAGTATTCGAAAGACATTCCTCAGATGGATTTCATGTAATTATAAGCATAAATTAAAAATTAAGCTACATATTTAAAAAGTACAAAGAATGGAGTTACCTTTTTTTGCCTTTTAGCCACAGATTTGATCTATTCAATTGAAATTAGTGGTTGAAAATTGCCGTAAGGAGTAATTTCATCCAAATGTCCCTTTAAGTTGTAGCTATTTGCCTTTTAAATTATTAAAATATAAAAAAGTAATTTCCTCTGTTAAATAATAATATATGTATTAATCTAGTTTTATCAAAATATACTATTACAGGCATCCCTCATACAACGCGGTAGTTCGATTCGGAAAAAACAGCGCGTTGTACGAAATCGCGTTGTGCGGGACCTATGATAAATGGAAAAATAGTAGTTACGTTCCAAGTACTAAAAGATTACATGTTTTTTCGAACTGTTTTTATTATCACAAATAATATTTTATATAATTGTATTCTTTATTCCTTTAAATAAAACAAAGATGACAAAACATTAATTATTCAACGTCATTAAATGTTTTTAACATTTTTAAATTATAAATAATTTAAATTATAAATAATTTGTCAAATAAACATCGATATTCGAATAAATTTCAAAATCTAAGAACGAGGGTAAAACAACTAAAATGTTTCGAGATTTGGACGCTTATTCTTCATTTTTTTGATTCTGTGAACGTCGATTCATTTAGCACAAATGTTTAATTTCGTATCACGCGTGACGTAATTTCTCTTCTGTACTTATTTTTTTTTAATTTTTATCAACATTTAAAAAAATTGAACTAAAATTAAAAGTACAATCAATAAAAAAAGAAAAACCAGTAACATAATAAGAATAAAACATTATATGTACTTGATTATATTTTTTTATAAACCGTAAAAAATTGAAAACTCAATAACAGTGTAACAGAATTGTTCTTTTTCTCAGCAAACGTGAAATTTTTGAGTTTCATTAAAAATATTTACGTTTAAAAAGTTTCAATTACGATTTGTGCAAAATGTTAGAAATCTTTTAGATTTGATATTAATTCAATATATTTTAAAGAGTTTCAAAATATTTCAAAAAGCTTCTAATCATTTGTATAATTTTTAAAAATGTCTTTATTTATTATAAGAACATTTCAATCATTTTCTAAAAGTTTCAATTCTGAAAAATGTTATCAAACGGTTTAAAACATTTAAAATATAATAATACTATTTAAATATAAATACTATTTAAAGTCTTTTTAAAATATTTTAAAACTTTTTAGAATCTATTAAATTAAAGTGTAATGTAAAATATTCTATAATTTCGCATAAAGCATAATTAAAATTTTTGAAACGTAAATTTTCTTAATAAGGCTTAACAGTTTCACGTTTGCTGGGATTATAACAACAGATTTTTAAAGAATTATTCATCAAATTCAAATAGAAAAAATTAATTTTCTTATAACGAGATTTTGGAATCGCGTTATAGCGAATTTTGCATTGTACGAAACCGTGTTATACGAAAAAGTGTCGCATTTTTAAAACCGCGTTATAGCGAAACGAAAAGAATACTTTTGAGGTTTCGAAAAGAATACTTTTCGAAACCTCAAAAGCTTTTCAATTTATGATTGAAAATTTTCCATAAACATCTGGGTTTTTTGTTTTAATACCAATTGCTCATTACAAAAAAGTCTTATCTTATTATCTTTAGCTGTTCTCATGTCTAAGTAAAACAAAAAGATTCTAAAACAAGGGATTGATATTAATAGGCCATATGTCTAAGTAAAACAAAGAGATTATAAAACAATTGATTGATATTAATAGATCATATTTCGAATACCTTCATTTATTCTTCAAATTATATAACTTATGAATATTCAAAAAGTATAGAAAAGGTATCTGAAATTTTAGCAGGTATACCTCGGAATTAGTTATAACAAAGCATAAAGATGGTCAAATCTTTCAGTTATTTTCAATTTAGTTGTTTTAAACTAATATTCAACCAAGCTGAGTCATATGTTAAAACATACGGTATTAAATAAGCAATATAAATTTAATTTCTATTTTTTTATATAATATTATCGTAATTAATTGTTTGTTTACTAAATGAATATTATGTTATTATAATAACATTTAATTAAAAGATAACTTTATAAGTATTGTATATAATTATTTATTATAATTTCAAATTATTTACAATTTCATAAGACAAAAATTTTACGATTGAATCATTATAATATAAAAATACGTAATATTAGATTATAATATTATTAGGTAATATTATAATATAATTGAATTATATGTACATGATATTTTTTTAAATAATTTGATTTTTTTCGTAAGTAAAATTTTAAAACGATAATTTGCCATTTAATTATCTATGTCCATCATTTCTGGTTCCGACTGATCTGAAGCTTCTTCGATTCTGTTTGCAGAACTATTTTGCGACTCTGTTTGTCGTTCTGTAACTGCGCTTAAATTATTTGGATCTTCCAACAATGCCTTAAATCGTCTAATACATTGATATAATCGTGTTGATGTGAATTGCAACTGAAAAATATCAAAAAAAATGTACTCATTATTAGAACATTATTATATTTCTTGGTTATTTCTAAAATATTCAAATACTTACGTTGGGTTCAATTTCAATTAGCCGTTCTTTGATTTCTCTTCGTTTTTCATCGTTAAGTTTAAGGTGTAATTTGGGCAAAGTCTTGATTAAAATTTCTTTATCAAACTCCGATTCTTCGTCCGACAATTCGGTCATTATTTTCTCGGCCAATTCATTGTGCACGCTGCTAAATCCACTCTTCTGCTTATCACTTTGAGTCAATGTTAATATAAGATCCAATATTTGTTCCTGATTTATATCTTCATGAAATTGAGGTTCTGAATCTGACTCGTCGAGAATTTTTAGTGTTAAAAAGAAACAGTCTCGAAGTAATTCTTGACTCTGTGGAATTTCTCGGGCAAAATAATTTAAGAAATTAATTATATATTTCAGCAAGTATATATCATTGTTCAAAATAGGATTGTGCAGTTGAATGATTATTCGCGCGAGAATTCGTGTATTCAGGACAATTTCGTTCGCTAATAGTTTCACTAAACCGGTTGTTGCGATTCGGCGACAATCAACATTCTGTAAAATAAATGAAAAAACAAAGTTAGAATTGAGTTAAATTAAACAAATATTAAAAAATATTCTTAGACAACTTACATCGCTATCCATTAATTTGATTAAAAATTTCATTAATTTGCTGCTGTCTCTAGTTTCTGTGTTCTCAAGTCTTGTTCCAGAAAATGAATCGTCATGATTGTTATAAAGTCGAATTGTTTTGTTACGACGAAAGGTTTTGTCATTGCTTTCATCATTATCAAAAGTAATTTCAAAGGTTTCTAATCCATAAATACATAATAAGTCGAAGATTAATTTCAATGTTTCACTACAAATTTCTGGACATTCTTGCTCTAAGGAAAAATGCACGAGAAATGTTGCAAAAATATGCTTTTTAGCCAAATTTTCATCCACCATACAACATAGTCCCAAGAAAACTAATGCCAATCTTCGAATTATTTTATCCGGGTGCTGTGCAAATAAAACGAAAATATATATACATAAATATTTAAATAACTTTTAACTTGAATTTGGTGTTATAAACTTACGTTTATGTTAACCAGTGCCAAATTTTCCATCAAAGTTCGGAAAACTGGTGTGAGTTCATTGAACTCACACGATTTCATAACAGGAATCATAATTCGTAAACAGGCGGCAATAGTTTCCGGATCATTTTTTTCTTGTATTTCCGGAATTTCTTGCTGCGGAACTTCTTCTACTGTCGTTTCTTCTATCAAAGCTGTTATCTTGTCTTGTATGACTTTAATTTTTTCTTTCAGTTCCTGTGCCACCAAATATTGTTTCGTTTGAATTGCGTTGTATTCTTCCTCTTGGTATTCTAGTTGTTCAACTTTCAAACGAGCAAGCTTTAAACAAAAAAAACCATTTAATAACCTCAAATTTACATATATACATTTGATTTACAATTTGTTTAAATAAAAAAGAATAACTAACTTGCATTTTAATTGCATGTCTATCTTTGTCGGACAGTTCTTTTGATTTCTTTTGTGTTGGTACTTGCGACAATTGCATTGGCATACGAAGTTCATTAATAATTTCCAGCAGTGTTTCAATTCTCGTCTGAATGTTTGGAATAAGTTTCTCCAAGTAGTTGACAATCAAATTAATAACACGTTCCGAATGTGTCGGAGTTTTCAGTGCATTTAAAAGCAATTGTTGCAAGCATTTTTTGCCACTTTCGTCAGACAGATCATAAAATTCAATCATTTCTAACAATTGAAACAACACAATTTCCTGGGTCTTTTCTTCCCAAAATTCATAACGCTTTGCCTTCATGAAATTCATGTATTCTTCAATGTAATTGCAAAACGGCGTCAATTCTGGAAGAATATTTTCAGCTTCTTCCTCGGTGATTTTCTTGATAAAATTGACCAAACAACGCCAGAATAAAACTTTCTGACTCGTTATTTTGTCGATTGGAATCAAACGAGTCACTTCGTCGGTGTCAGTTTGTTGCATTAATTCTTGCCATGGCCTTTTCTCTTTTCTGCAAATATTTATGATTAAGATTATTATTTAAATTAACCAATTACTTAATAAAGTAAATGCAATCAAACGAAACATACTCAAGCAAATTTTTTAAAGTCAAAATAGCCATGTCCAGACTATTTTCCGCGTCCAATCCTTTCATTAATGCAATATAATCGTAATTAAAGTGTCGCAACCACGAAGGTAAAAGAATCTTTTTAACTGCATCCACGACTATACTTGACGAATCGCCAAGTCCAATTTTCAATATTGACTCGCGTTGACTGATTGTCAACGATCGTACAGTTATTCTGCTGATAAATTTATAAGCAGCTTTTCGCACCGATGCATTTACATCGTGTATTCGTTTTAACACCGCGGTCAGCGTCTTCTTGTTCTTCGCAATTACGTTGATTATTTGTTCACGAACAATTGCGCTCGGATCCTTTGACATGTGAAATATATAAACGCTTATAATAGGACAGGAATCCATCTCCGGATCTTGCAATCTTTGCAAAGCCAATACCGCTTGAACTCGGACCTTCGGTGATGAATCTTGAATTCTCTCGAGCATTGCGTTTGCTATTCTATCGTAAAGATCGTCTTCAATCACCGCATCTTCGCCCATTGAATTCAATAGTGTCGCGAAAAAGTTGCACATACGATAACGCACATCTCGTGAGGATACGTCGTGATATTTCACGAGATGCTCGAAGATTTTGTTGAGACAGGGATTATCTTCGACATTCTCATCGATGGTGACGAAAAATTTTGCAGCGAATTCTAACATGTTGTCGACTTTTGAGCTACTTTCACCAACGCTTAATGGATATTTTAATATCGAAAAAAATGTTTCTATAAATTCGTCATTTTCATCCTAAAATCATGAGAAAATTGTATTATTACATTGTATATAAACATTTCATTTAAGATGATACTATCATTAAGGCAAAACAGTTAGAATTCGATGAAAATTTGTAAATATCTTAGTTAAGTAAGTTTCTAAAATTCCTCAAAATTTCAAGATAATTGACTATGCTAAACTCAAGATATTTAATGATGAAAATTGAATAAAATACATTAGCGGTATAGGAAGCAGGACCGAAAATAGTACAATTTTCTTAATAAATTACATAATAATAGTCAGATATGAATAAAAATTAAAATATCAGCTATAAACATAATAAATAAAAAGTTATCAAAATGACAAAGCAATTCACTACATAGTTTTGTTGTTATTCATAGTATATACACTTTTTGGCCATTATTAAGAGAACCCTTCTACTAAGATAGGCAATTCATGATGTTATTATATCATTTTTAGACAAAATTGAAATAAAAGTGGATTTCAAAAATATATACTATTATTGGAAGTTTTTATCTACATCAATTAACTTTTAGACATAAATTATTTATAAGAACCCTAAGAATATGCTACCTAACGATAGTACAACCTTAATAACAATTTATTAATTATGTTTGATTTTATTTTTTAAGTTAATGAATAGATGAAGAGTTATAATATAATAGAATTAAAAAAAAATAAATAAAACAAATTCTCGATAAATACTAACCAAAATAATTCATTATATTTTTATTATTATTCCTAAAAATAATAACTTAATTTTTCATCAGATTTATGTTTGTTTGCATAATTAATTAATGGCATTAAACGTAATTAAAAAGTACGAATAATAACAGAAATTTATACACTAATTTGTATACATTAATAAAAACGAAATGTTGTACCTCTTCATAAAGTTGTTTCAATTTGGCCATTTGTTTTTTGTAGGTAGTTTTACTGTGTTGCACAGTTTGAAAAATCTTAACAATTGCATCTCTGAGAAGCATTTTGATACCTTTGTTTAAAATAAATTAAATCAGCAATACGTATATAAATAAATGACGACAAAATAATCTCATTTAATATCACCTGTCTCTCTATAAACCGTTATTACATTTCAAATTTATAAACATTAACGAGAAAGCGTCCCCTTGGGATATGAGGTTAACTGAAAGAAATGTTACTATATACTACATTCTCGTTGATTCTCATTTGGTTACGAAACGTTGGTCATTTATAATTTATATTATAATAAAATAAAATAAAAAACATTTTGTAAACAGAAGTTCATGGTTTTAGGAATTAAACAAAGTTTTATATTTTTTTAAAGTAAAATTTGTTATTAATTTAATGAAAATATCGTTAAATTGAAGAATACAATCATTTTGTCTCTTTCTTATGGACTACTTAAACAAGGATAAGGAAACAGATCTTTTGTTGATTGTTATTGCAAAAATTATTGTAAAATGTAATTTTTATTATTAAATATTGTAATTTGTTATATTTATAACCAAAATGAATGTAAAATTGGACAATTAAATTACGGAAAATAACGCTAGTGAATTATTAAATTTAGATTGGTAACATCAAAATATCAAATCAGCCACACTGAATGACTGAAACAGTTGTTTGCGTCAGAAAGGAATAACTTTGAGCATCTTTCTAGTATTACCAGAATAAAACACATTTATAATATACATCTAATAATTTATTTTTCTTAATTAAACAAAATACTCGTATTTAGTTCGTCAAATTTAATGTTTAATCTAAAACTGAGTTAATTGTTGTTGGCGTAGGGTTCAAAAGTACAGCTGTCAGTAAATACAGTAAAAATTTTAGGTTATTGAAATTTGTTTATAAAGCAAAATGAGTGACAATGAACAGTCGAAAATTATTTTTAAAAAAGTTTCACGTAAGAATCTTCGTAGTAAAAAAATAACAGATGACGATAGTGAGAATGAAGAAACAATATCCACAATTAAGGAGAAGCTGGAGGAGACTAAAATGTTACAAAAGTTACGGCAACGAACAAATGGAGTGAATGCTATTTGTCTGGCACTTGGAGAAAAAGTTTCGGAAGAAATTTTAAAAGTCACTGTAAGTCACGTTATTATTGAATATACATATTTTTATCTTGTTATATTTGTTTATATACAGTCGAAATATAAACACTTACAGATTTTACGTGAAGAAAGATCATTTTCAAAATGTTGCATGAGAAATGATATAAGAAAAAAAGAAATGGTTTTTCTTTCCTTTTCTTTAATAAAAAAATATTTGTTTTATTAAAGATTTAAGAAAACAGTTTGAGGTTAAAATAAGATGTGTTGATTCAATATTTGATTATATTGTTTTAGGATGATCCTTTCAGTGTAAAAACTGATGGCGTTGTAAGTATGACTGCATTGAAAAATGCAAAATTAAAAACTGAAGACTCTTATGATAGTGGAATTGGAACACAATTTAATGCTGAAACAAATAAACGAGATGAAGATGAAGAAATGTAAGTGTTTAAGGTGATTCTTGAGATTTGCTACACCGGAGTTAGTGTGCTTTTATTCTTAAATTGTTTAATACTGTATTAAGAATTAAAACATATACTGTTTCATTCTTTAGTTCTGTGAGAATTATATGATCGAAGAAAAAATCATTTTTTAAGTAAACTTTCGGTTCCACAACTTCCCCCGTTTTGTTTAAAAATTGAAGAGCACAGAAAAAACGGGGGAAGTTGTGGAGCCAAAAGTTTACTTAAAACATTATTTTTTCTTCGATCATATAATTCTCCCAAAACTAAAGAATGAAACAGTGTATGTTTTAATTCTTAATACATTATTAAATAATTTAAAAATAAAAAAACACTAATTAATTAATTTATAATGTATAATGTTACTTAAATTAATACATATTTGATATTTACAAATATAATTATTTTTTCTTTTATTGCAGGTTAAAATATATCGAAGAAGAGCTTATTAAAAGAAAAAACAAAAAAGTTCAAAATGATTCTGATGACAATAACAAAAAAAACAAAGTATATTGTTCGCCAGAAGAAGCAGCTTTATTAGCTGTTCCCGATCATTTAAAACAAAGTTCCGCCCACCGGAACGAAGAAATGTTGTCTAATCAAATGCTATCCGGAATTCCCGAAGTAGATCTTGGAATTGAGTAAGAAATAATTTTAAACATTTCTTCATATATTAAAAAAACACTTTTTCGCCAATTGTTTAAAATTCAAGTGATCCATAAATTTCATTTATAATTTTGTTAATTCAAAGGTAGAAGTATCTACTTTGTCAATATCTGTCAGACACATGTAATACGGGTGTGCTATTTCATTTAAAATATAAAGTTTTAATAAGTTTATTTATTTCATTTTTGCGTCGCTTTAATGGTAAAGGAGATAATATTATTATTATGTTTAACTCAAACGTGGTGCTTGAAGAACGCTTGTTAACTAAAACAACAAAGTAAACTAATTAAATAGAAAAGTATGTTTGTTTATTAATTAAGAGGATGTCAAATACCGATATTGCAGATTTCTAAATTAAAATTACTTGGAGCACATTTAATTTATTTCAAAGTAACTCGTCAATTTTCTCACTTTTTCTACACAACTTTATCAAAAAAATATTTAATTTAGATTAAATTTAAACGAGAAAATTACAAGCCGTTTTCAAAGTGAGAAAAAAACGAATTTCAATTTTTTGTTTAAACGTGTTAATTTTAATCAAATGTTTTTATATGAAAATAATCTCTCATTTACAAAGAATTGGTGGGTAGTTTTTATTTATTAAAATAATATATAATCGAATTTTTATTACAAAAGACATTAACTCCGTGGCAGCAGAACTATGACATCCTCTTAATATTTTAGTTAGTTTTGATAATCAGTTCTGTCAGTCAATTTCATTTATTTATTCATATAGTTATTTTAAACTTTTGAATAAAAACTAATATATAAAATTGATTATATGTTCGTTCGTTGGTACGTCAATCACGTAAAATCTATCGAACCGATTATGAAAAAATAGAATATAATAATTTTTTATATACACATTAAATTAATATTTATTGCGTACTTTTAGAGCTAAAATAAAAAACATAGAAGCAACAGAGGAGGCAAAATTAAAATTGCTGTGGGATCGTCATCGTAAAAAAGATGGACCATCACAATTTGTTCCAACTAACATGGCAGTGAATTTTGTTCAACATAACCGATGTAAGTATAATATAAAATAACAATATGTATCGTTTAAAAAAAATTACTTTTTTGATATATTTCTTTACAGTTAACATTGACGAAAGCGAAAATCAAAAAAACAAACAAGAAGGAAATCAGAAAAATACCAATCTACCTAAGCCAACTGACAAAAGAAAAAATACTGATGAAAAAGCTACAGATGATTATCATTATGAGCGATTTAAAAAACAATTTCGACGATATTAAGTTCTTACATGCGTACTTATAGTCAACAAAAATTATTGTATATATTGTAAATATTCAATTTTATTGTTTTTGAGATAAATATGCATTGTCACCACTTAGCAAAATTAAACATATTTAATTAATATTATTTAATACTTTTCTTGTTTCATTTTTTAAATCTAATTTTTATTAATAAAAACTTACATATTTACAATTGGAAAATATGTACAAGTATTTGTATAGAAATTATGTATAAATCATTTTTCAAAATATAGAACATATACACTTTGTAAGCTGAAGAACAAATGTCTTATGTAGAGTAACTGAAATTTGAAAAGTCTCTTTTTATTCAGGATTTCTTAAATAAAGTAATACAATTATAAAAATTAAATACTAGCTAATACAAATGTTTTTCTCAATAATCTTTTTTACTAGAAAGAATGAGAGGCTGCCAAATAACCATTATTCATTTTCTGAAATGAAGAGCTGAAATGCAAATCTCGCCAAGTCCAAAAAAATGAAAAAGCGTGATATTGCACTAGTAGTTAAATAGTATATTTTGCACCAAGGGAAATGAAAAAGGAAATTCGCTACCGAGTGCGAAGTTTACAATCCGAGCCGAAGGCGAGGTAAAAAGAAACAAAAATAAATTTTTCAGTAAAAACAAACAATTTTTTTATATAAATATCAATTAAATAAAGAATTTATAATATACATTCATTTTAACCAATTTAATGTAATTTAATATTTGTTTTTATTGTTCATGTTTACTAAATATAAACTAATAAATGATTATTAATAATGTTCATAGCATTATTTTATACTTTATAAAATTGTTTTTCTGGAAAAATTATTATTATTATTATTTTTCAAAACCCGTCAAGTCCAAACGTTTTTTTATATTTTCTATAAATGCAAAAAAATATATTTTAATATTTGTATGTAAATAATTTTTAATAGCCATAAAAATTGATTTATCATCTAATTTTTTAATTTTTCTATTGAATGCTGTAAAATCATTTTTCTTATTTTCTTTCAAAAAAGCAAAATCTGGACTTCGCGGGTTTTGCATCTCAGCTCTTCAAATAGTAATCAAAGTTGTTGAAATTTGAATGTTGGCGTTATCACTTTGATTATTTTATTTTATCGAATTGTTATTCAAATGGAAAAGCTGATGCATGCTGTGTGCGCATTTCCGATCGGCATGTGTTTCGCTTCAGATTGTGTTGTCATTTTTAAGACAAAAATGGAGGATGGATAATGAAAAATCAAAATATATATAGCTGATTAATTACTTTCGAAAAATGCAATATTAAACACAAATTAATTGTTTTATGTATATTAACATTGGTTTAAAGAAAAATTAAATTATTTGTAAGAATACATTTTTTTAGCCATATTTATACATTATGCATAGACAAAATATGATTATTACTTTGAAATTATGGATTATACAATAAATGTATAAATTATTGTAAATATTTGTAACGACAATAATTAGCAATAATTCTTCTTAATAAAAAAATCGTACTTTTGTGTCACTTGAATTGGTGTAAATTAAGTGTAAATTTTTCCCCTTTTTACTAATATGCACTTCAAGTATACATAAATTGTTCAGCTGTATCAAATTCTTAAGGTGATTCTTCAATTCTGCTGCACCGGAGTTAGTGTCTTTTGGAATTATCATTTTTCGGAAATTAATTGAAATTAGTAAAATAATCTAACGATACTCTGTTTATGGGAGAATCTTATAGTGTAAGCAGAATTATTTTTTGTTGTAAACTTTTGGCTCAGTACCTAATCTCGTTTTTACTGTGGTACATAAGTAATGAGCAAAACGCGATTAGGTACTTAGACAAAAGTTTACAACAA
>JABFPJ010004238.1:0-14241 GCA_022817425.1 Gryon sp. ZL-2020
GGGTTCAAATCTCCATAACATCAAAGACAATTTTTTCAGGCATAAAAATTAAAATTCTTCCAATAATACTTCCAAATTGATAAAATAATTAATAAAATTAAGATACTTGTAAAATGAATTAAAATAACATTTTTTTAATAAAAAAATGATTACTCTAGTTCGCCTTACAAGTGCCTCACAATACACTGCGTTACATTTCCAACAAGTGCCTTGTATGTTTCACTTGTGAGGCCCTTACAATTTAAATAGTATAACTCACAAGTGCCTTATGAATAACTAGTTGGAATTTTTAGTTGGGTTTGTTAGGTGGAAAAATTTGGTCTCTAAGCAACCTTGTCATATGGTTATATTTTCGGATGGCAACAAATATATTATTAATGATTACTCGTTCTAATTCTTATATGATAATAAAGGACATCTTTAATGAAATCATTTTATTTTGCTTTCTTTAGTTTTATTATAAAAAACAAATAAATACAATTATATATTTGTTTACTTAGATTTTTTAAAAATCTCTACAGTATAATGAAATAAACTGTACTCAAATCCTTTAGTAATCATTAATATACTAACTGGTAACCTTTACCATAAATGTTGTCATTTTTGTTGATCATTTTTATTGTTATCAGTACTTAGACTTTTTAGTAATCTCTACCGTACAATAAAATAACTTGTTCTCAAATCGTTTAGTAATCATTTTAAAAAGTCATTTAATAAACGTTAATATACTGATTGGTAACGTTTACAATAAATGTTGTGTCACTTTTATTGTAATCATTACTTAGATTTTCTACTAACCGTTACTAAATTTTAGAATTGAAACGTTACAAAAAATTATTTCTATCCCGGATAGTTACTAGCAAAATTTGGTAACGGTTACCAGAATTTCGTCTGAGTGTTTGAACAAATTAAGATATCGTATTTATCGACATAAAATATTCCATCTTATAACAAACATTTTGTTTTACGTGAAATCTAGGTTATGCAATTTCTTTCAAAAACTTTTCATACAACTTATATAACTGAATCAAATGTACGTAACTTGTATACTTTTATATGAGCAATCTTTGAGCGATTATGAATTGTCAAGTAACAAATATGTAACAGTTTTCTTACTATAACGAGCTCAGTACACGCAGGGAATAATTAACATAACAATGTGACGTTAAAATCAAAAATGTGTTAGGTAATAGGTCATTGCATCGTACTTATTCAGTAACGGAAAGATAATTTCAAAAGTTACAAAGAAATTATTATTTAACTTTTTTAAGTAAAAAATATATTACATTTAATGAGAAATATACACTGAGAGAAAAAATATATAAAAAATTACTAGACTTTTACGTAATAATTGGTATGTTTTCAAGAAAATTTAATCAAATCTTATTGAAAATACAATTATTAATACTAAAAAGTTTAGGAATTTTTTAATATTATTATATTTTGTCGTGACATTGCTATAGAGTCTAGTAATTTTTGATATATTTGTTCTCTTAGAGTATTTGTTTTGTTTTGTTGAGATGAGCGTGCATGCATTACTGAGCTTTTTTAGCGAGTAATGAGAGCGAGTTTTCAGAATATAACCTAAAAATTTGCATACACATATATAATACACAAAAATGTGTTTATTATATCTTTTGCATAAATCTGATAAAGTTCCATCACTTTATGTCTTTATACAACAATATTTCAAGAAATTATATAATATTCAAATTTCAAATTACTTGCATCAAAGTTTTAATTTGTATAAATATATTCATATTAGAATATCTAATCTAACTAATATATATAAAAATGAATCTATGTTGGTTTGTTCTTTTATTTGTTTGTTTGTTTGAACATCACGGAAAATCTAGTGAACCGATTTCAAACAAGTTTTGAGGGAATATAGGCCTTTATATTTTGGCGATATATACATTTGATGCGATTAGAAAAAAACATTTTTATGTCGTAGCTTCGTAGAGTGTTGTAGGGATGTCAAAAGAAAGTCATAGGAGAGGTTCATAGAGCGTCCATAGGGAGTTCACAGAGGGTCTATAGGAGTATTTTGGTCTAGTATTTTGGAACTAGTCAGGAGTCCTGACTAGCTCTAGTGTATCAGTCCTGACTCAGGACTGATACACGAGCATAGTTAAATGATAGCATAGCATAGATAGATAGCATAGTTAAATAATTATCACTTATTAAAAATATATTCAAAATCAAGAATAAATAAATTTAGTATGATGATTTAAATATTATCACAATTAAATAATGAAGTAAGTTATGTTTCTATAATTCTGTTTTTTTTTTTATTATGAAATGATTCTCAATATAATTTTTTCACTTCATTTTAATAGAATAAAATAAAATAAAAAAAAAAAAATAATAAAATAATGTATATAATAATTCTGCATAGAATAAAAAAAGTATTATGCATATACAAACTTTAAAAAATTTTTCATAAATTACTTAAATTTTTTAATTTAAAATTGTTTATGATCTTAAAAAATGTGTTTAATGCAATGTTTATATTTATTACAACTAAATCAGAAAACCAATTAGAGATTTAGAAACCATTTAATCTATCTAACTGCTTTATATGTAGTGAATATTTGAAATAGTTACTAGCATGGTTACAATGCAAGTGTACTTTTTTTTTTTTTTTTAATAAAAGCATTTTTTTGCAAATAATTATTATTTCGTAATAATGCAGAAGAATTTTGTAAAATTCTTAAGATGGAATACGCGTTAACATAATGGACTTCCTTTTGTATGAATGCATTTGTTTTAAGTGCGTACATTACAACTGTTTAATCTCAAGTTCAAACATATTATAACGAAAAACGTGTCTTAAACATAACTTTCAACGGGCAAATAGCTCTAGTCTTTTCGCTTTTACCAGTTCTTAGCCGGTCATTTATTGTTATTTTGTGTTTTTTCCACAAGATTTACAATCTCTTGTTCATGTAATATAATATGCGCATTACGACACTCAAGTAACATCATATCTTTATTATTATATCAGAACTATCTTATGCGAGATGGCTCCGAGTTTCCGATTTGTCATGCCCGTAGAATAGGAGAAATCCGACGGCCTTAAAAGGAAAAGAATCTGTAGGACGGCCGCGAAAGATTATTGCTATTACATCGCGTTTGTTAGAAGACGTGAATATTAATGCGAAGCCAAAGATTAATTGTCACTAAAGCATTAGCGTCTTGTGACCTTGCATCAAGTATATTAGGTAAAATTACTAATACTTTCAATAAATCTGATAAATTAATTTAATATCTTAAGCTTTAAATAAAATTAAACATTAATAAGAAATTCCGCATACGTAATACTATGTAACATATAAAGAAACATTAAACTCAATCACAACAATAAGACCTCTTTTTATAAAGAAGTAATAGCAAAATTTATCGACTAAAATTAAGAATATATTAGTCTTTGATGGGAAAAGTATTTGCTGAATGCTTTTTAAATGCAATTTAATAAGAATTAATTTTTCTCTGTACCAAAAGGAATTCTGTGATTAGGAAAGCCACGGTGATCCAAGTTCGATAGGTTTTACGTTGACGTTTGTTACACGTTCAAGTCAGGTGTCAAGGATAAACGAGGATGAGTAGTGTATTCTACGATTTATTGGGTTGTTTGCATATATGTTACAAGGTTGATGTATGTGTGACATAGCTGTGAATTTGATGTCTTTAGTCATAAAGTTTTCTGCATGAACTTGTTTTTGCAAAACCTATTTAGTTAAACTGAATAAAATGAAATAAAATTTTCAATAAATAATACGAATACATATTTAAGAAATACTTACATTACACATTGATAAATTAGTGTACAATTAACGGACTAATATTATGATTAATCTACAAATTAATGCATTTACAGTAAAAAGCCCATTACTTTATAATATATTTCATTAATTTTATTTTAAAATATTTTAAATGTCAATTTAAAATTTTATTATGTTTAATTAAAATTTTGTATATATACAAAATTATTTGTTATAAAAACCATTTTGTAAGCCATTAACGAATTACTTTAGAAATGTAAACCAACTATTTCAGAAATTTATAGTGTGGGAATTTATATGTTTCACGTTGGTACACAGCGAATAAGACATTGCTCTATCGCTCTAATAAAACGTGATAAACATACGGAAAATGTAAGTCCAATGTCATCGATCAATGATAATTCTCTTTTAAATATTTCAAGTATACATCATGGACGTTCATCGACATAACTATTGTGTAATCTCCGACTTGAAGTACTGTTGAAGTATTTATATTGATTTTGATGCAAAATAAAATATTTTTCGATTATGCAAATCTAGCTTTGAAATAGAATGAAAAAGGAAAAATATTTTTCACATTTTCTACAAAACTATTCTACAATAGATGTATAATATGTTAAAAAAGATAAAGAAAATCTTCAATTTCTTTACTTGTTAAAGACTTATTAAAGAATTTTTAAAGAACTTTTACATTTATATTGTAAATAGAACGTAGCGTAACGCATTTTATATTATTGCATTCGTTTTAAGTGCAAATGTACACTAAAAGAAATGTTCTTAAGTTTAGAAGAAAGTATTGTAATGCTGGAATATACGTGTTAATTTGATAAACATATTTAGACTATATAGGAATTTCTATAGAATTTCTAAATATTTTTACTTTATGATAGTAAAATTATTACGAAACAGTGTAGTAAAATTTATGTATCAAAACATAATAATGAAGGAGTAGGAGTCATATTTATATTTCCAACATTCTTTAATTTTCTTTTAATAGTAATAGTATAATAATCAGTATTTATTTGGTACAATTAGAAATGATTATGAAATGATACATGCGTATTATAATGTTTATGTTTTTTCTGACAAGAATAACCCGTTGCTTTGACAGCCGTAAAAATGGATTCGGTAAATGGGCCATGCATGTCACCTCCTATGGTATCAGCATATGCAAACTCGTCCACAAAACACCGGACAGTAGGTAAGAAGAAAGAGTAAGTCAATTGAATTGAATTTTAAGCGATATCTTGAATCAAAGAATCCGCCATATTTTATAGGTGTCGTTATTTACCACACCACAATTTATGCGTAAAAGGCTCCGCGTATATAATAAGATAAATGTGCATCATTACACTTCTGTTCCATTTTTATTTAATAGCATAACAATCAACAAAAATGCAGTGAAAATTTACAATATCCCGTGGAATTATCATGGACAATGGACATGTGCTTAATCTTATTTTTAGTACGAAGAAATAAGAAGAATTATATAAGGGAGTGTTGTGCCCTTGACTCCAACGCACTTTACGCTTCTCGTTATGAATTACAGAAATGAAAATCGTTAGCGAATGTTGTTTTAAAAACGATGTATTGAAAAGAATACTATGAGTTTCGTCTGTTGAACAAGTCCGGGCAAATATTACAATTCGAATGTAAGGATAACTTTTAATTTAGTGATATGTTCAAAATTACTCATTCTTCTGCAATTCATTTTTAGTCTAATTATTCAATTATATATAAAAACAATACGCTATTAAAAGTTAAAGGATAATGATATGATTATACATTTATTTGATATTATAATGTCAAAATGCGGTTAGAGATAAATGGCAATTTGGTTTTATGGATCTAATTAATTTTATCAAAAAACATCAATTTTATCATGCGAACAAAAATATTTCCAATAATTATGACTATAAATTTTGCAATTATTCACATTCCTGTTTATTTCAGTTTAAGGTAATTTTATCATATCAACCAAAATATATCTCGTAACTAACAATCTTAATGGTCTATATCGTCTTTTTTGCCTCTCGATCACGCTAATTAGCCAAACGAAAAGTAAAAAAAATTGTATCATTTTTGATTTGCAATCATTCGGGCGCCATCGTTGATGTCACGTAAGCGCCAGTGTCAGATGTGTTCTGATACGTGACACTGCTAGAATTTTGTTTTCATGCAAAAATGAACGTATTGACGATGACTTGGCGAAGTCGCCCTTCACAATAATTACGCCGTTCGGCACACTGTATCGCGTTCCCTTTCACGAAGAGACATTCATGACAAACTAAATTTACTCGTTCAATTTATTGACAACGTCGGCCAACAAAAAGTGCATTCGGCAGTTCGAGATGTGTAATTTTGTTGGGTTCTACTGGGCGGCAACATCACGCCACCAAGAAAAATGAGACACGGAATCTCATATTTTGGTTCATCAGATTTTGTGACACGACGTCTCAATAAAGTGTTATCTAAAAGTTGGGGCCTACGTTATACTTGGCGGCACAATTAAAATTAAACGAGTAGCTATCAAGGGAACATCACAAACAAAAACAGCATATTCCTTTTTTTCATCTTTTTTCCTTTCGTTACATTAGCCTATCTTGTAAGAGGACATTTAATTAGCCACGATTTACATTAGAATCGAATGTTTCGAAGGTCTTGGACCCTATTATAAGTGTTTATGTACAGCGTCAATATAAACGTGCAGAAAATGAGAGAAAAAGAACGATAAAGGATGGAAAAAAAGAAAAGAAGGGCTCTCCAGATGTAGAACACAAATGTATACAAAAGTCAATCAACGGAAGAGAGTGGTAGAAACTACCTCACGCCACGAAAAGACTTGGTAAAGCGGACGATCGATTATCCTGGAGCCGATTGGCTGGCTGATAAAGCCTCGTGATATTCGTCACGGTTCATTGATAGAGAAGGTATCTCTTCGAATGGAAGTCAAGGAAAGAGGGACTGGACAAAAAAGGGGGCTAGCCAGGTTTCCTTGTGCTTGCAAAATCGATCCCTCAGTTGGTTTTTGTGTCGTCTATTATACGCATTTTTATCAATGACAGCACAATGAAGAAGTGTGTACGATCACAAAAAAAAAGAAATAAGTTGAATGAAAAAAAAAAAAAAAAAAATAAGAAATAAAAAATAGGAAGAAAAGTACAAGAAGTCATGGTCATTGGAACGAAATGAGTAAATTGTATTTGGCGATTGTGCACACGCAAACTGGATGCGCGTAAATGCATCCAGCAACGCTGCTGTTCTAATTGAAGAAATTCGCTGCGTTTCCTGTAATTTGTTTGCTTTATGGAAACGCCCTCTCGGCACCAAATGCGATTTGTGTGAACCTGAAATTGCGACAAAAAGTATAACGCTGCTCGCCAGGCGATTGTAACTGCAAGAAAACAGGTAGCAATTAGTGGGGCGACACGTTAATTACAGGGCAACGGGTGGCGCAGTGGAAATAACATGCGTCTTGTCACGTATTACTGTTGTCAACGAGAACAAAAACAATAGAAAAAGATGTAAAAAATGTGGAGAGGGGAAAAAAGTGGAAGGAAATAATATAGACGTCGAGGATGGAGGCAAATGAACAAAATAAAAAAAATCTTTCACGTTGTAATCTCGTTCTCGTTAAACATTATACACCAATCAGCGTGTATGGGACCCACCCACGTGGTCTAACTATCACATCTCATGACGTAAATTGGTTCAATTATCGTACGTCACCAATCCGAGGGACGTTCAGTCGAGGCCTCGCGTCTTTTATAGAGTTTGAGAAGTACTATAATTTGAGCCAACAGTATCTTATTTAATGCGCGGTGCGAAGCGTTTTTCAGCTTTTTGATAAAAACTTTCATTGTACTGTTGCATCACGCATTGTTCATTGAAAACAAATCATCTGCACGTAAAAACATTCAAGGGATGTGTGCAAGAACCGCTTTCTTGGCTGATGAAATGTTTACGATGATTCTCAAGAAGAAGTTCTTATGAAGTTAAAATTATCGGGTCTGAAGTCAATAGACTTATCATATTTAAGGTGGTTCTTAAGACAAATTTACTAATTCTCTTTCACTTCAATGGATTCATCGCTTACTTTATCTTTTTTGTCTTATCTTAAGTAGATTTCAAACTCAAAAATATCTTCTATAGTGGCTATTATATATACTCCATGTATTACCACCATTTATAAGAATGCAAGGCAAATTTTGAGAAACTGTGAATAAAATGTTAATTTGTTCTTTATGTAATTCTTAAACATCTTCCTAATTAGTTACACTAGTGAGAAAACTCACATTTATGCCTCTTTGATTGGTAAAAGAAAAAAGTTTCATTGTAACATATTTTTGTAACTATTTTTAAGAAATGTATAGATGCTTCATTAATAAATGTTTAAAAATAATTTGCTTTTGTGTAACGTTAAAGTGAGAATTCAGGTATTTCTGCTTTTAATGAATGTTATAGAATTATATGAGTTCATATTATTTACACAATTAGTTAATATTTCAATAATAGTTCTTATAATAAAACATGTTTAAAATATTATCAATTACCGTAGTAGAATTGGAATCGGGTATGTTATGTTTCAGATGTGGCCTTGATGTGGTTTGCCTGACTGAAACCAGATTAATGGTGGGCTGATGGGGGCCCGAGTGGGGCCAGAATAGCATTTTGAAAGATATTATTTAATTTGTTTGAAAAATGGCGGCTCTGTAACGGGCAAGGATCGCCGAGATAGGGCATCCTGACATTCAAATCAGGCTGTGACCATGGATGTAACGCTAGGTGTTTATATGGCCCAAGTCGGGAATTCCGTATAATGGGATTCCCGATTTGAGCCTAATCTGAACCAAAACTGGTTGTCGCGTTATGGTTAACATATGGGTGGCCTTATCGGGCTCTAACCTGGTAACAATACCATAGCCACATCTTCTCCATACGTAATCAAAGTTATAGGTAAATAGCAATACTTAGCTACCGTTTCTAAGAGCTTCGGTAATCTAGTGGCTAAGTCATATACTTACAAAACTGAATAACACAAGTTAAAATCCTGTATCTAAAATTTTTTTTTCATTCATTATAAAGCAACCACATCGATTAGGGCCCAACATGGTTTCCTAATTTGACGTCAGTTTTATGAGTTTATCCGATTGGGATCATATGAATGCCCGGCGTTACAACTATATGCAGCGCCGCACCTGGAAAACACATCAGGGCCTGCTAGGGTAGTATGGTTTCCATGTTGGGCCCACAATTTCACCTGATTTCAATTTTTACTATTGTAAGAACACAATGGCAAAAGAATTCAATACCAGGATCTTTAATCTTTTAGATATACATTTATACATATGGAAAATATCTACACTGACAATCTATTTTTTATAAATACACGATTTTAAAAATTTATTTTTTTTGATAGCAATACGCATCCGTTTTGAGAAATTTAAATACATTCGAACTATATTTTATCATATTAACAGATATTTTTTTCTTACAAATAAGAAGAGATCAAAAACTCGACAGAAACTTTCTTAACTTCAAATCAATTTCAATTAGCAAATAAAAAATACTGCTGACATAACACACCAGTAAATGTTATACCTTAATATGGCAGTAACAATGATCGCTATTTGAGATGCGCAACTCATCTGATTACACGAGTTGCAGCATATCTTTTACAGGCAATTACACGATTTACGAGAGATTGCTCTTTCTAACTTGTGGTTTACTAATATCGTAGAACTGTAAATTAGTCGGATACTGGGATATGGCTTTTGGATTTAAAAACCCATTTATATATATAGTACAATTAATTTGTTCAACTTTACGATGACATTTGAACGACTATTGGAATCGATGTATTTATAGAACTTGGGAGCGATGCAATCGACACTTGGAATCTGTTGCCTTAATCTCAAGTGAAAATCAGCGTGCTCCCTCAACAAATCATCGATAACACATCGCTATTAAACTGTCATAGTCGCACAAACTTTGAAATTACGGGTCGCGACAAAGGACAATAAATAATGCTGCAATGCGTATACAAAAAAAAGGAACGTTAAGTGGTGCTCGCGCAATTTTCCAAAATACGTCACTACGCATCGATTATTTATAAATGGATATTTGCGTCAGCTAATTGAAACGAGCGGTTTGCTTCGTTGTTTTTGCGATAATGATAATATAGCCAGCAAAGAGCTACCTTCTACAGAATAATCAGGCCGAAAGCAATATGGAGTTTCATTGTGGATACCGCGTATTAACAATGTGTTAGTCATTAATTAACGGTTTTCAGTACAGAGCACATAATTCGTACATTGTACTTTCACTGAGTGCTTAAAAATGAAACGAAGTGCGATTATATCAACCAGAAGAAATACAATTCAACATAACAAAGGCCCAAAACACAAACATTACTCAGGGCAATGAGACATGTTGTTAAATAATTTGTAAATTATTTAACAACATGTCTCATTGCCTCATTGAATTATTGAATATAACATATAATTATATATATCCAAAAATAAAATGTATTTATTAGTTATTATCAAATGTGTGTTTATTCATTTTACATAATGAAATTATATTGTAACAAAATCAATAAATTTCAATTCGATAAATAAATACCAAATCAGTATATCTTAAACAATCCAATAATAAAATAAGCTTATCTTGATAACTATGTAAATTCGATTCATTGTGTACCAATGTTAGTCCTCGGCATTTGAAATTTAAGGCGAATATTTAAATTATACATCAAATTATGTGGGTTATTCTCTGTATTTCGAAAAAGAATAATCGAAATAACATATTTCATATGATACTCGATATCTATGTTTCTTTTAGTTAAATTTGCATGAGATAAAAGTACACGAAACTTTTTGTTAAGAATATTTATAAATTTAATATTTCAGTTATCAAGTTCAATAAAAATTGTATACACATCTTTGCTAACGTATAAAAATATGTTTGTTATTTCCTTGGTGAACTTATCGTGATTAATCTATAAGCGTTTGATATCAAAATTATTTCAACAGACCGAATTTGTGAACTTGCAGAAGTATCATAGGTTATATCAGAATTCAATTCCATTTAATAATACTTCTTCATTTAATTGTCAAATAACCAAATTACTTGAACAAGAAGTATAAAGGAGGACCACATAGAGGTTACAAGCCGGGGATATTTAGTTAAGCTCTTAGGCAGCCTAAGAAGGAAGGTGTCATAGGGATTAACTGTATAGTTTATATAAAATTTACATAATTATAAAATTATTACTTACTAAAATTATAAATAATTCTTGTCAAAGATATTGAAAATGAGTATATATATTTTTGCATTAACTTATAAAAGGAGATATTTGAAATATGAAAATTGAAATATGGGAATCGAAATGGATTTTAATTGCGTTATAAAGTTGAGATATTGAAATATATTTCCGAAACTGCGAAAGTGTGACATGAAATCTATACGTGATATTGTAGAACGTCTCAATATGAAATTTCAAGAGATGAGAAAGATGACGTGTCGTAATCGACACTGCATAAAAGTCAGCCTACAATGTTAACGACGAAGACATATAGCGGCAATAAAACTTAACCGGCGCTTTTGAAAAAGAATATATACACGAAGTTGCTGAAAATTTACCGAAGAGGTCAATCATGAGGTTCAATTAAAGCACGTTTCAGTTGTTTAAAGTAATTTGGCCAGACTTTATACGTCAATGATTAGACTGCATTTCATTTCTTTCGTAAGTATTTATAATGGAGAATCATCAAAATGGTTTTTGTGATTGTATTATAAGTCATAACATTGTGAATGAGCCGCAATTTTATGTAGGTTAAGGGCAGAAAAACTTGCTAAATTGTTCGGGACAAAAATTTTGCGTGTTTGCATAAAATATTTTTCTTAGCACACCCATCTTATGTCAAATCCATCCGTTAAGTAAATTTATGAGACTCTCATTCATCTTATGAATTGCATTATTTTGCATAAGATTTAATAATATGGTATAATAAATGTACAAGAATATACACATTTTATATGTTTACGTGTATGTTGATTAAAATTGGTTTTTGAAATACGTATTCAGACGATTAAACAATGTATTCAATTAATAGTTGCAGTGTTATACAATTATATAATTTATCGTAAAATATTTACATAAATTTGCTTTAAAAAATATGACATCAATTTGAATTCATATTTTACTTTTACGTGAAATTTTACATATTATTCTGCAATTTGACATATTAATTGTACAGTAAAAGATTTTGTTTTGTAAAAAATATATTTCAAAATATATACGTATATATATTTTTTCGGCAAAAAGTTATGTATTTTGACATATATATTTTTATATGTCAAAGGCAAATAATACAAAAAATAATAAAACATGTGTAAAAAATGTATTTAACAACGTAATATACAAACGCAATTGTATGTTGCGCATGTCAAGACACAAGTTGAACAATAAGAAATTTAACCCTTCGTTACGTACGTGATTTTTGTCGTCTTTATCAGATAAAAAAGCTGACTCGATTATATTTTTTATGTGAGGATTCCCTCATAATCCAAGTAATGAAGAATGAATATTTATGTACAAAAATATAATATAATAATTATCTGATTATTGACAGAGCCCTGTCAGATCACTGACAATAATAGATCCCGAAAATTTACTGTTTTTAATAGCATTATCGGTCCTTCAAAAAAATGTATCAAATTTCACTGTGAAAAATAGTAATTTATAAAGAAAACAAAGTAAATATTACTAAAATTACTTTTATTTCTACTATGTTTCACAGCAAAATTTGATTCATTTTTCCCAACGGACTCATAATGGTATTAAAAACAGTAGAAATTAAAAGTCTATGATTATCATCCTATATATTGACATATTCACTATACTTTTATTGTAGAGATTTTGCGCTGTTGGTCCTTGCGCAGAAGTGAAAGGGTGTGCAATATACTACTGCGCAAGATCTTCTAAATAAAAATATAGTTAAATTTTTAATACTTATGGACATAACTTCAAAAGACTATACCTTTCGGAAATAATATTATAGATTTTAATGTTACATAGATGTTAGTTAATAAATGACAATAATTATTATAATTAATATTTATTACGTTTAAAATGCTTAAAATAAAATTTAAAAGACGAACGTTTTTTAACATAAATTTATCAATGTTGGCCAACAAAAAAACTATTAGAGACACTTTTTGCATATGTATGTAACTTTGCTTTATAATTGCTTTTATAATTTCGTTGGAAAAAATGCTACTGAAAAAAGATTTATTTTAAAGTGCATATTTATGTACTTTATTCAGATCGTATTTCTTATATACACCATGTAAGTACACTGAAGTGTAAATTCGTTTGGTGTGAATGGTAATACAATCTTTGTGGTAAATGTGGGTAAGAGAAGGATCCAAACTTTTTACACCATTTTTTCTTCTTATTTAAATTTTGCAGTAGTTAAGTCTTGCTAAAATGAAAGTAAGGTATACTTTCGTTTCAAATACTTAAAATTGAATAAGAAATACTACGAATTTTAACATTAATTGAAACAAAACAAATTTTTATTTGAGTCCGAATGGAAAACTGAAATGAAAAGTATTTGACAAAATATATATTTCGTTTTTACTTTGTGAAAGGAAAAACTTATTTATTTTATATTACACCGAGGGAACTCTCGAACTAAAATTAAATGATATATCACGCTAAAATAGGCCATATGTAAAAAGCGCTAATGACGTAAATAACAATGAACCAAAAGCGCGAATCGAAAAAGACCATATGCGCGAATGAAAAAAATAAGAAGAAAGCTTTTTTAACGTATAACAGTTTATTGAATAAGTATATCTAAGATCATCAACTTAAACAAAGTACAAAAACTGTATAAAGTAACAAAAGTTAAAAGTATAAAAAAGTTATTACAAAATAACTGGTAAACATTTACAACAAGCATCTTTTACTACTTGCAGTTGTGATTTTTTTCCCCGTTTTCAAGTCACTATAAATTTTTTTTAAATATAAATCTTTTGTCGTAAGCCTGTTTACGTTTCTTATTTATTTTGAATATAATTTTAAACAACGTAGTCGCTAAATTCGAGTAAATTTGCATTTTCAGGAGCAGCAGACATAATGTCTAGAAATGTATCCGAAACACCTTGCGGGTCTAAAAATTGAAGTTCAAAAAAAGTTTGAAAAATTATTTTACTAAGTCAAAAAGTAAAATTGGCTAAATGTGTTTACTATCACAAGTTTACTCGAATATATAGTAATTTTTAATCAGTTATTTTCTTTTGTGTAACATCGAAAGTTATCCCGAGTGAAAATCGAAATAGAGTTAAACGATGGTTCAATGACTAATCATTGAACGATCGTCGAACGATCTTTATTTCGAGAAAATAACGACCAATTTCTGATCGTTAAAGAATGATCATTATATCA
>JABFPJ010004239.1:0-14234 GCA_022817425.1 Gryon sp. ZL-2020
ACACTATCAAGTTAAATCGAGTTAAATCAACTCGACTATCAGTTGAATTGAACGGATTTTACTTAATTTAACTAATATATGATTTATTCAACTTAAAATAAAGTTGATTTTTAAAAATTTTTTTACAATGCATAAACTCGTACAAAAAGTAATAAATACAATTTAACGTACAGTAATCCTAGGTAAAAATGTCAAAAACTGATTAAAAAACATGTTTTTTCAATCAATTGTAATTTCGTTAAATTTCATCCAAAATTAACTTTTAATTTGTTCAGAATGAACTAAATTTTTTGATTTTGAAGCGAAATCAACAGCTTTATTTGGCGAATTTTGAAGAAAAATGCATTTAAAGTTAATGCATTTTTTACATTTTTTTTTTGGATTATGTTTACAGAGCTAAAACGTAAAAAAATGTCACGTCTAACAAAAATTGCGTTTCATATATCGAAAGAGGAAGAATTCACTTTTCATTGATCAATCAATTATCGTTGATTTTTAAGAAAGTTACAGTCTTTTGAAAATTAGCAATTTTTGGGATGAAAAAAGTGATGCGTTTTTTTTGCGACCAGTGTATATGAGATTTTAAATATTTTTAGTTTAAATAACATAATATTTGATAATTCGTAAATAATATAAAAAAATAGATTTTATTAAATATAAATCATAAAAATAATAATTAAAGTAATTGAACATAATAAATAATCTACTAAAAAAAAGAAAAAAAAACAGAAATAATATGTTAAAAATACATAATTCAAAAATAATTATATCATGTTTATTAGGAAAAAATGCAATGTTCGTAATAATAAAATGTTGCACCTTTAAAAATGTCCGAGAAGTCGCTCAAACCGAAGTCAAAGAACCTTTTCTTACAAACTCATCCATTATTTATATTAATATAAACTACGAAGAAACATTTAAGAAATGAAATTTGAACACATAAGTGCAATTACATTTATTCATTCATTTTCTTCAACAAATAAAAACGGATAAAAAGTGACTTTATTATATTAAATAAAAAGTTGAGGTTAGAAAATGTTAAATACAGGATTTTATTTTTTGAGCATCGTAAACAAATAAACAAAAAGATCTCGAATAAAGCTCTTGCATTGATTGCAACTTCAATCTCTCGATTAATCATAAATAATATATATTTCCAAAAAAATGTCGCATTGAAACCCGCAGCTCCTCGTTGAAAATATCACAAACACACTTGAAATCGCCATTCGCCAATTAGTATATACGGTCGACTCCGAAAAATGGCGCACGAAGTAAGCAATTTAAAATTGTAAATCCTAAACTTCACCATTTAAGGTGCATTATGTTATTATTTATATTTTTTACACTCACAGTGATACCATTTCGTTCTCTCTGTGTAATTTTGCAAATTCAATTTAATACTATAATAAACAATATTTATTATTTGTTTGTTTGACATTTTATGCTAAATCATTTTAAAATAAAAAAATTACCATATCAAAATTACAGTTGAATCTGGAGAAACTTATATAATATTTTTGAAATATTTCTCAATCAAAATATCAACAGAAGGGAAGTATCATTTAAATATGAAATTATCGAATGAAAAAAAATACTGTTAATCGATAGATGTCGAACGTTTAGCGGTTTTCTTATTTAATTTGCGGAATTTACACATTTATTAATAATTATATGTTTTAAATATAAATTTATATGTTTTACCATCACAGTGATACTATTTCGTTCTCTCTGTGAAAAAGGTGAGGGCTAAAATAAATGTAAATATGAATATCAAAAACTGTGTAAACTTAAAACTATATCACAAGCCAGAGCTGGCTTGGCGCCTGACAGGCGCCAAGTGTCTAAATTGCAAATGAATGCAACAAACAGTTTGTTGAATGAATACTCAAAACTTTGACACTCAGAGTACTCAACGTTTGGCAACGACTGTGAATAATGCCGAAAAATGGAAATGTGTTGCAAAATTTGCATCGCTAATGAATGCACTATGAATTGGCAAAGATGTAAAATGTGATTGGTTTTGCGATTTGCGATGTCGAGTGCGAGCTGAAATGATAATTGAAACGTCGTGCGATCATAGAGCCGGACTCCCAAACTCGTTTTCAACCCGAGAAGTAACGCTCGCTCGGGCCTAACGCCAATAAATAATGAAACAAAGAACGCGCGCGCTGCCCACCCTCTCGCGGCGCCGCCATATTTACAGCCGATAACGAGTCGCCGGGGGATATTTACATTTTTAATAGTATAAAACCCACGACGCCCGAAATCATATCCCACTCGTCGTCGCTCGTTGCCACGACTCCCATTTATTAATTCTAATTGATCGAAAAGCATCTCTTTCTCACATTCTTTCTCTGTCTCGCTTCTTTATTTTTATGTTCATTTATCGAACTCGAACGGAATTTTATTAGGCCTGCGAAAAGAGCGATAAAAATCAAGCCAAAGTCCACGCGCATGCGTGTATATAATTTATGACAAAATACATTTGCGCCAAAATGCAGCAAACATTGAGCTCACATGTGCGCTGCAATTTATTTTGTCCAAATTGTTGCACTCGTAAAGAAGAGAGTTGACTAATTATTTTTAATTGATATGATGAATGGCTTACAATTATTATTAGCGTCGATCGAACTTTAAACTGACGTATAAAAAAATCATAATGCCAATTTGCATTGTTAATTGGTCGGTATTAATAATCAATGTTCGTAGTTGTTCGTTGATTATACCGACGATGTGTGACATTAATGATAATGAGTAGATGGTATATCTATTATATATATATATATATATTCTAATTCAACGTTTACTATGTAAGTTAATATTTATATACGATCATTAAAAATACAAATTGACTGAAATGTTATGTAATTCTAGATAGTACATCGTTAACAAATTTAATGCTTTTTACATAAAACTTAATAGTTTATTAATTTACAACGAAAATTATAATTTTAATTAATTTATTTTACATTTTTGATTCAAGAAAAATACTTTTTTTTGGTGTAAAACATACTATGAGAGTAATAAAATATTAACAATTAATTGTACTATAATTCTTTCGAATAACGCATTTTTATTGATCGCTTATACTTATAGCGCGTAATTTGAATTTCGCGTTTATGATTGCCTTTAAATTGTTGAATCTCAAAAGTAAACCATTGTCGAAAATAGCCATATATAATATTAAATGACTGCAAAAATACGGCGATAAACATTTGTAAGTGGCAATTCCACATTGGTCGCCAGCTTGGACTAATGGGTTCTTGGAAACTATTTCGCATGATTAATTTTGCATCGACGACAGTCTCCCGAATCTTCGCGTTTGGCCACTCACCGCCTTATCATTACCTTTCACTAACTTCTGAACATGTTTCGTGACCCCTTATTAATATTATTGATAAGCCCATTTGAATTTCAAACCCATTTCAATAATACTTTGTTTCACTCTACTTATACAAAGAAAACACTCTTTTAATACCATTTATTCTTGGATATTTGTTTTTAAACTTTAGTTCTTTAATATTATTTATCACTTGAAAAAAACAAGATTCATAACACAAAGAGAACGAAAGAGTATTAATGTTGTGATAAAACATATAAATAGTAACATATTGCAATTGAAATGGTATAATTGAGAAATTACAATTATAAATTGCAAGTGTGTTTGTGATATTTGCAACAAGGAGCTGCGGTTTTCAATGCGAGATTTTTTGGGAAATATACAGGGTGTCCCAAAATAGGTATAAAATATTTTGCCAGCTTATTCTACATACAAAAATAAGACAAAAATGTTATATAAAATTTTTTGTTTCGATGCAATAATTTTGAGTATAGAGCGTAGTACAAAATTAAAACATCAACATTCAGCGCCTAAGTATCTGCAAGACCTTAATTATTCTTTTCAAAACTTTTCACAACTTAAAGTTCTATTCTGTATCATTGTTTATGTTTAAATACTGTAAAAATACAGTCTTTTTACATTATTATATATTTTTATGTACATTGATTATTTTAAGTTCAAAAATTCAGATAAAAAAATTACATGGTTTACTTTACCATGTAAAGTAAATCATAAAAAGGTACTGGTTTTAACATTCAGTTCTCTCTGTTTATAGAAGAAATTATATTAACATAAGAATTAAACGTCATATTGAAATAATAATTACAGTAGAATTGTGAAATAATTAGAATGTACAGGTGCAATTAAAAAAGTAATCGAGATTGGTTTACGGAGATTACAAAAAGAACAGATTAATCCTGTAATAATGAATGAATCTAAAAAGTTCAGGAATATTGACTGAATTGATCAAATGAACAAGACTGTATTATTAAATAAATAATGCTTATATTTTGTTTATGAATTGTTATTATTCAAATTAAAAATTACGTACTTTTATTTTTTTTTTGAATTCTTTTTTGCATTACAGAAAGTGTAACACTGTAACTTTAAAGTTATTTATACAAATTTATATTATATAAAGAAGTAGTAATCAACAGATAAATATATATAAACTTGTTTGAGATAAAAACAATTAGGGTCACATGTGTACAATGTAAGTTAGTGTTTCATAATTACATTACCCGAGCGGAAATATGGCTGTCGACGCCACGTAATAATTCATATCTTCGACGGCGACCCCGCATTTACCCCTGCCAAAACGATATTTGCATATTGCACGTGTCACATTGAACTATATTTTATGCACTTTTATGTGTTGCGCATGCAAATTCACGCCATTGAATCATATTCAAAATACGTTTATCAATCATTTTTGCCGTATCTCTTAATATCTAATTAGAATTATAATTATAATTCAAAAACTTGTATTTTTGTACTTTTGAAAACTTAATTTTGCGGTGAAATAAAAAGAAATATTTCAAACCAAAATTGATCATCTGCAAATATTTTTTTTAGATTATGAAAAAAGAAAATATTGGTTATATCATATATATATATATATACACGCGGCATGTATACGTTTCGTGCTCGCGTGCCAACTTAATCAACGCGGGGCAACATTAATTATCTTTATCAGTGCTCTCAGTCTGAAGAACAACGAAATGCGAGCATTAAGTTTGAGGTTACATTTTATAGGGACCTACCAGATGCCGTACGCTGATACGCGGCAATGCACCCCAGCACTATTTGCAACATTTTATTGCCATCATTTAATGCCTCTCGTCACACTCTGCAGCATTTCGTCAATTTTTGCTTTACGAACTTTTAGATAAAATAGCTAATCAAACAATAGCTTCATGTATGTTTCGGAATCAGCGGTTAATTCAAACGAGAATCTTAATCGAGATCTCGGCATATTATTCTTGAATTAAACAATGGAACAATTTTTCATTTTTTTATTTATCTTCATCACAAGAACACTCGATAAACAAGTTTTATTTCAAGGTTAGAGTGGACTTGGAAATTTGTTTAATTGTATGAAAATATGTATTTTTTTATAAGATTTATTTTCATGTCCGATTAGACCTGGAAAATGAATAGATCTGGTTTAATTTTAACTAATTTTATAAAATCTTATAAAATATTTTTATTTTACATTTTTTTAAGTATTTTTATAAAATTTTGTCTGATCCATTATAAAAAAGTTAGTTGGACAGTGAATATGGCTATTAGTTGGATTGACCAATTGGAGACGTGTGATAATTTATTTGTACTCCGATTGGCTGATTGAGGCTTGTTTATATTCGAAATTTTGATGGTTTATATTTGTAATGTTTTCAAAGATTAGGTTATACTTTGGCTTGTAATAAACTGTAAGACGTTGATGATAATTTAATTTAACATATACAATTATACTTGACTTAACATAAATGAAATAATTATTTATTTAACTTAAAATCCAGATACATTGTATATGATATAAAGTTTTATTATAAATAAATATTTAAAACAATGTAATATTTATAATGTCAATCAAAAATGCAATTATATTGTCGTAGTAGATAACATAAACATAGAGAAAAAGTATTTTGAATATCTTGGTAATTATCAAGAAATACGGTAGTGTCTCTCGCGAAGTACAAAAAAGCGATCATTTTTTTTAGTTTTTTATTATGTGCAAACATTCGTAATTATTAAGAATAAATACAGTTTATAATCTTACATTGGAGGGAAATTACAATTTTCTTAAATCGTGTTTTTCTTTTTTCCTTTTCTCGAAACAAAAAAGTTCAAGAGGATAGAAAACGAAACTAATAAGTATGATATTAATGTGCGATTTCTAAAAAAAATAAATACTTAAATAGCAAATTAAATAATATGTTTCATAACTATACTATACTTTAAATTTGACTTTTTAATCTTGATTGAAGTTTAATTTCCTGTCATTTTTGACTGATTCTTAAGGTGAAATGTCAGTGGCGGTTCAACTTAGAATGAACATAATCTCTTTTCAGTTATGTTTGATTAAAGTTATGTTGTATTTCCGGAGAATATGTAAAATTCAATTCTTTTAGTGTATTTAACAATTACTTCTCTGATTTTTGGTCTTTTTTTTATTCGTCAAAAGTGCTTCTGTGTCGAGAAATGTGCGAATTCGTTTTTCGTATTCAATTGAGTTTCGTCAAAAATGAGCTTTTTTGTAATTGCAAAATTTCTAACTGTATAATCGCTTTTTAACAAAACAAAAATAACAGAATAATTTTTTTTATAATTTATTAAACATAGGACAATCTAAAAGAGCCCGATTTTACAATATTTCACTGAAATTAGAAATATTAACGTAAAATAATGTATATCGTCACTGTCGGTAAAGTAGATCCAACATTTCACCTTAAAACATTATATTTATTTCAGTATATATTAAATAATTATATTTATTACATTAAAAAAAATAGAGCCCGCAGTAATATCTATCAGATAAAATCAGATATAATTCAGATAAAATTGTATACAAATCTGCATAGTTATAAACAATATGCATACATGAAATAAAATCAAAATCAAATGAAAATGAACAAAAAACGGAATTACATTTTATGTACTTTCAAATATAAAACTGCTTAATTGAAGCAAAATTCTAGTTACACGTAATGATACACTTTTCGAACTGACATTTGAGTTGAAATAAGTTAAAGTTGTATTTCACTTAATAGTGAACTCGATTAGTCTGGTTGATCGACTTATTCGGCAAATCAGGTTGAATGAAAGAGGATGTAGTAATTAATTCAGAAAGTTTATATGATAGGCAGATTTTAAATTTTCTTTTGAGATCATAATGATACGGTTAGAGGGCAACGATATTGTAGACAAGTACTAACTCGCTACGTTTGACCACATTAAACCAATTGCCGGATAATTTTGCTGAACATTGTTCACGTTTACACACGTTGCATGCTGGCGTGTGTTTTATAGACGCTTTATAATTGGATAGTAAACTTGTAATAACTAACCAGCTGATCGCTTCCTGTTTAAACTGTTTTTACATTAGAATTAACGTGGCTTTTGTTTCGCTTAAATAACGAGTCAAATCTTTTTCAAATTAATTATCTACTCGAGCAATCGGAAGAGAAATACGATCATCACAGGGTTTATATATATATATATATATATAAAGTGTGTGCTGATTGTAGATCTGATATTGTAATTTTAACGTCATCGGCCATCTTTTTATATTCTCACTAGATTGGGTTTGAATTTCATGTTATCAGCTAATAAAACATGCCGTTTTGTGCGCATAAAAGCAAATTTATATGAAAAATTGACTTTCATCAGATAAAATGAAGAATTGCAAAAAGACGAATCGTAAAATTGGATTCAGCATTTTTGGCAGTTTTTCTTGATATATAATGTTTAAGTATAACGTTACAATTAAGTTACAAGCTGATCAACTTGATAAAACTTTATTTGAGAAACTCGAAGGATGAATTTCGGGGAATTGAATCGTAATATAGAGCGTTGAAGTTAAGAGTTGATTAATGACGTTTTTGAGAAAAGTGTTTCAAAGTGTATTGTCAATCTGTAACGAGGTGAAAAATATATTACGAAAAAGTGGACTAATAGAGACGTAACTGATTTTATCTCAAAGTGAGATAAAAGACGCTCAAATAGTTTTCAAGTGACAGAATTTGATTGACTTTTTTTGTTGTATATTTGATTGATCCATTAAGAAAATTTATTGTCTTGTCTTAAACCCAAAAGTACAGACGTATTATTTCAAGTATTTTCCACCAAACGGTTATCATATTGAGAACGTTCACTTTCTTATGATTAATTTCCATTCAAAATGACTGGTGTATTTTTTTGTTTTTCTATAAACTTATGAAAGTACCACTTAAGTTTCACCGTCATGATAATAAGAGATGACTCATATTGGATTAATTTCATTTTATGGTAATTAATTTTTGAATTTCACGGTATAATATATATCTATTTAGTTTTAAAAATAACGAAGAATTCATCTTTTTGTACCAGAATCCAGTTTTTAATATAAAAGAAAGTTAATCGCTTTGATTCTGTCATAAAAGTATATTCGAGATAAAAAAATAAAATGAATTTAAGAAAAAACAGTTAGATATTTTTTTTGAATTTTAATTTTAGTATTTAAATAAATTACAATTATTCAAGAAATTCAATTAGTTCCGTTTGTTTTCGACGTTTTGACTTTCGAAATACTTTTTACAACTCAATTTTGTTCTGATTTAAACAGTTTTTTTGTTTTAAATTTTTGGTTTGTTCGTAGAGATGAAGTTGCTTGTGTAAATGAGAAAGAGGTAAACGTGTGGAAAATGAATGAAGACAATCGTAAATTGTGACAACACCTTAACGTTCAATAACCAGCAGTTAATCCTTTAACACTCCAACTAAGAAGTACATAATCCATTGTTTGTGTGAGTCATTTAGTCACAATATTTTGTCCATCAGTCAAACTGAAGACGGCCTTTTGATTGTGTACTTTTTGTTGTTGACGCATGCGTAATCCGGCGACAAAGCGTTTCTGCTTTTGGCTCAGTTTAATCTGAGCCGAAAATTCTGAGAAGCGCCGACATATCGGCGACAATATTTATGACTCGTCTGTCTGTGTATATGTTGTTTGTGAGCGGAGAAAAGGGCTCGTAAAAAGCGACAGCTGATTAGAAAGAAAATCGAGCCGAGTCTTCCGCTTATCGTCGAGACTTAATCAGCGTCGAGGTGGGCTTTATCTTAAATGAATTTAAGAAAGTATTTCGGTGACAGGAATGTGTGTCCGGCTACCGATTTGTGTTCGTACATTCTTACCAACATTTTTGTGTCGACTAATTTTGTGTGTAGACGGAGGTCCAAACTCTCCGGGAAACTCACCTTTATCAGAACGTCCATCGCGTTGGCTTCTGTCAACATAACTTCAAAACCATTTCCCAATGGAAACGAACCATCGATGAGTGCGGATGATAAACAGCACATAATGGAAAATACATTTGTTTACATCATAAGTGTAAGGAAAAGAAAATATTTTATTCGATAAACTTAATAAGAGATAGAATGTCAGACACTTATAATTGATTAATGATCACTGAAGCGTGACTAATTATACGAATAATTATTATACTTTATGCTCTGGATTATTATATCATTCAGAATTTATACGAGATATTAGACGTAGGTATTCATTTTGAAAGATCTTTTTTGTCAAACTGGATTATCAGGCGATTATGCATTTACTAATTGAATAAAAGTTACACTATTTCCAAACTGTGCTTTAACTTTGATCAGAAAATGAAGGGTAATTTGTAAAGGAAAACATTGATTTTCATTTTTTATTAAATATTGTTGAATATTCAATTATTCAAGAACAAACAATCAAATTATATAATCATAAAATATTGGATTTAAAACATATATATGGGGCAGACGTCAAGACAAGCTACAATAAAAAATGATATTTCTCAAAAATTCCCTCGTTCAAGAAACTTAGAGTTTCGAGATAAAAAAACGTGTCTTGAAACTGTATGAGAATTGCAACAGAAAATCTATACACGGTATATGGAAATTCATATAAATTTATATATAAATCTTCTCAATTTATTATGAAAATTGACAAAAAGATTTCATGATATGAATCAATATAAATCATTAAGTTTAAAATAATCATTTATAATATTTTATGAAATTATATGAATTTTATGATAAAAATATGTTGTCAATTATGAAATCGTCATTTACAAGCGTAAAATATAGAACAATTTGAATTTATTTTTGTGTGGATTCGCATTTAAAATTACAATTTTGATTTGTCGATTTATCAATTTTTAATGTGGATTTCCACTTTATTAGTTATTGATTCTTATATATTCGAAATTAACACTATTTTTAATTTTTTACAACGAGAAAAAATGTCTTATTTTGTTAACTTTTATTTTTGACTTATTAATACGAATTCAGTTAATATTTTTATTTTTTTAATTTCCAACTCGCATTATTATTTTAATTTCAGAATTATATTACTTTTTTTAATGTTATTAATTTAATATTTATATAAATTTAAATAATTGAAATTGTTCTATATTTTACGCTTGTGAAAGGCGATTTCATAATGAACATCATATTTTCATGATAAAATTCATATAATTTCATAAAATATTATAAATAATTATTCTAAACTTAATGATTTATACTGATTCATGTAAAGGAATTTTTTTGTCAATTTTTATAATAAATTGAGAAGATTTATATATAAATTTATAGGAATATCCATGTACCGTGTATAGATTTTCTGTTGCAATTCTCATACAGTTTCAAGATACGTTTTTTTATCTTGAAACTCTAAGTTTCTTGAACGAGGGTTCTGAAACTGCAGTTTATGAAAGTATTGCTGAAAACAATAATTATGCTGTTTTCGTTAAGTTTTTAATCCCATTATTATATATGTAAATCGATTATTTGAAAAAGACAAAATCAAAAACATGAATATTTCAAAAAAATATAACTCGAAGAATATACATCGCACAAAAAAGTTAAATAGCAAAATTATTATGCAATAAAAAAACTTTTTTAACAAAAATATAAGAAATTTTTTCAATCCCTTTGTCCTTACTTTTTTGTTATAAATAAACAATATAAAAAACAATATTAAAGTACGATAATCTCAATCGATTTGGTTCAACATTTTTTGAAATCATCTTTGAGAAGTGTAGAATAAGTAGTTAAAATTGTATAATGGCCCGCAATTTATTTTTAGAGTTATAAATTATTTACAAAATAATATAAATGCAATATATTTTTATAACAAAAAATTAAGGAAAAATGGGATGAAAAAATGTCTAATATTTTTGTTAAAAAAAGGTTCTTTTTTGTCATTAAGTCAAAAGATATAATTTTTATATGTTGAAACATTCATGCTTCAAAAACATCACTTTTTATTTCGGGTCGTCTTAGATTAAAGTGCTCAATATATAACCACAACATAAATAGGCAAATATCAAAGGATAATTTGTATAAAAACATGATATGACAAAAACATAACCTCAAACATAAATACAGCAAATGACGTAACAATATATTGTAGATTAATATTCTTATTACATTTTTTATATTTTATTATATTTCTGATCAGGGAATAAAAATTATTTCGAAACGTCAAAATTTGACACAATTATTATTAATTCATTAATTGCCTTTAAAAAATAAACCATAATCAATTATCATTTTAATTTGTATGACATAAATGTTTGTTATAAAAGAACAGAAAGTCTTATACAATAAAGAAAATAACATCGTTTAACTTTTGCAATCAAAATTGTTTAAATGTAAGAATGACGTGGATGTAGTTTCATTGAAAATGTGTGTTTGAATAAAGTAACGTGTAAAGAATGATTTTTTGCGAGGCCGGGTACTTTCAAAATGTCTTGGCAAGGATCGACAGCCATGGTGCGTCAATTAATGCTGAGACCCGAAGACTCGTCTAACGAGACCGAAGGGGTCATACCCGCGCCTCGCTTTTTCGAATAATTATCGACTCGTGATGAATTTAATGAGGCTCGCGTCGTTGAAAAATATTAAATTTGTGATTTACTGCACATTCGAAACAAGAAGTCGAGAATATCTAATAGCGAAAAGAAATAAATTAGACGAAGAATAAATTCTTCGCATACTAAGTAAATTAAAAACGTTGCGTATCATCCTATTGAGACAAATAAACATTTACAAAATTGGAATATGAAATGTGTGATATATGAGATATTCATTATCATAATTCATTTTCTATATTACTCTTTATTTCAGACTACATTCGATTAAAGCAATTAAGAATTGCGGCGAGAAGTTTCGAATAAATTTTGTTTAACTTTTCATAAAACATCAATTATTTTTTGTATGAAAAGTTGAGTTACATTAGTTGCATTACTGAAAGTTGTAATTGAATTCTGAAAAGCACAAAATTGTCAAACGACATTTTTCTAAAATATTTCTGGACTATGTTTTTTTGCTGGGTTGTGGAATTTTGGATAATTTTTATTGTCATTTAAGCAGTTTGACTGACCAGGTTGCGCGTCAGTTGTGGATTTCTGTCAATTCGAAAAATTCATTCGACGAACAAATATAGCATCGCGATTAAAAGCAAGGGGTGAAGCAGATGTATGGTATTTCAGTCTCGTCGGATTATTTGTATTCTACAGAAAACGGCGAGCTGTAAAAAAATTGGCGGATTCGTACGCTCTTAATTGACCAAATTCTTCGCTGTACAGATATCTATACAGTCTGCGTTTCAATCAGACTGAGAAGATTCCGGCTTATTATGTGAAAATCACACAAAAGGAAACTCGTCTTAATCGCGAAACACGGCAAGCACTAATAAGCAAGAAAAGGTGCGGAATTAAACTTTTACTGTGCGTCTTTACACTTTACCTTATTTGCGTGTAAATTCCGCAAATTAAATAAGAAAACCGCTGGACGTTCGACATCTATCGATTAACGGTATTTTTTTTCATTCGATAATTTCATATTTAAATGATACTTCCATGCTGTTGATATTTTGATTGAGAAATATTTCAAAAATATTATTATAAGTTTCTCCAGATTCAACTATAATTTTAATATGGTAACTTTTTTATATGAAATTGATTTAGCATGAAATGTCAAACATAAACAAATAATAAACATTGTTTATTATAGTATTGAATTGATTTTGCAAAATTACAAAAAATATAAATAATAACATAATGTTGCATTATGTTGAAGTTGCTTAAATGGTAAAATTTAGAATTTTCAATTTTAAATGGCTTACTTCGTGCGCCATCTCGCGAACTCGAACGTATAATAATAATCGGCGAATTGGCGAATTTCAAGTGTGTTTGTGCTATTTTCAACAAGGAGCTGCGGTTTTCAATGCGAGATTTTTTTGGAAATATATATTATTTATGATTAATCGAGAGATTGAAGTTGCAATCAACGTAAGAACTTTATTTAAGATCATTTTGTTTATTTGTTTACGATGCTCCAAAAAGAAAAACTGTATTTAACATTTTCTAACCTCAACTTTTTATTTAATATAATAAAGTCATTTTTTATTTGTTTTTATTTATTGAAGAAAATGAATGAATGAATATAATTGCACTTATGTGTTCAAATTTCATTTCTTAAATGTTTCTTTGTAGTTTGTATTAATATAAACAATGGATGAGTTTGTAAGAAAAGGTTGTTTGACTTCGGTTTAAGCGACTTCTCGGAAATTTTTAAAGGTGCAACATTTTATTATTATTAACATTGCGATTTTTTCTAATAAACATTATGTAATTATTTTTTAATTATTATTTTTAACATATTATTTCTGTTTTTTTTCTTTTTTTAGTAGATTATTTTATGTTCAATTATTTTATTTATTATCATATATATTATCAATATATATATTATCAATTATTTTAATTATTATTCTTCTGATTGATATTTGATAAAATTTAATTCTTTTATATTATTTACGAATTATCAAATATTATGTTATTTAAACTAAACATATTTAAAATCACATATATATTTTTTTTATCTAAAACTTTATTTCAGGTCAGATAATTTCAAAAAATAAATTTTTTGCGGACGTTGTATTTATTAAAAGGATTAGAGGTTATGTTTTTAGTGTTAAAATTAAGTTCGCCCAGATTTAAATGGTATATGTGATATTTCATCATTGGAGTAGTAATATTTTACTACTTACATGGTATCCCTAGTAAAAATTTGATGAGGCATGCCACACCTAGCATATGGCCATGATAAGGATAGCCTTAACAAAACCCGTTCTCAGTTTTTC
>JABFPJ010004240.1:0-14234 GCA_022817425.1 Gryon sp. ZL-2020
TAAACAACTAAACTAAATTTAAACATTTAGTTATACTAAATGTTTTTCGTTTTTTCAAATTTTAATGATTGTTTTCCAATTTTGCTTAAATAAAGTTTGAATTAAAATAAGATTCCACTTTAGATTATATATTTGAATTGAGAAAGTTGAATATGTTTTAGACGTCATTATTTTTGATTTTTCATATTTTTTTTGTACTTGGCCTATACTTTTCAGTTTTCCTGAATTTTTATTTTATAAAATACACAAAAAATTGACACTCAAAAGTCACGTACGTAAAAAACCGAAATACGAAAAACTCGCAAAAATATATTAGACACATTCACATCAGACACATAAAATAACTGACACATAAAAATAACGCCTAAGAATAAGAGTTACAAACATTGCTTTGCATATATATTGTGTATACCAATATTAGAAAGTTATCAGTAATATAATATTGAATACACAAAAAACTGACACTCAAAAATCACGCACATAAAAAACCGATACATAAAAAGCTCACACAAATCTATTAGACACATTAATATAAGACACATAAAATACTGACACATGAGAATCACCCACAAGATTAAGAGATACAAAAATTGCTTTGCATATACAGGGTGGACCAAATGAGAATACAAGTGAAAATATTTCGAAAACCACGCATCGAATCAAAAAAAAAGTGGTAATAATAAAAGTTGTTCTTCTCGACGGGGGACATCCAATGATACCAAAGTTGACCTTTAATCCCTCATCCCCTAGGGGGTGGGAGGTGGGGCATAAAAAACTTAAATAAGAACCTCCATTTTTTATTGCAGATTCCCCAGAAAAAATTACATTGATTTGACCTATGATGTAAGTCATTTTGGTCGATAGATGGTTAGCTGCAGTTGAAAAAATAAAAAATGTCCAAAAATTGCTTCAAAATTAGGGATCTCTTAAAAAGTTGCCTGCTTCCATTAAAATGAAAAGAAGATCGTTCGACGCGACACTGTGGGTGTTTGACGAATTATGGTTGACTATAAAAGGACGTGCAGTGCGGTCAGAGCTCACTTTTCTTTCAGAATCAGAACTGAAAACATCTTGAGAGAATCAAGAAAATTGGTAATATTTTGTTTCAAAACATGGCTCATTATACTCCTACGGAGATTATTGATATGATTTTGGTTTTAGGTGAATGTTACAATAATTATCCTGCTGCTGCCCGACTCTATGCTAAACGTTTTGAAAACAGGCGACATCGAACTAACGTGACTATTCGTGATCTTACATTAAGATCACGAAATGGATGCCTAACAGGTCAAAATGATGATCATCAGAACGATGAAAATGATGTACGGATTCTTACTGTACTTGTGTGCGTTCATTTGGATCCCCATATTAGCAGCCGTCAAATACAAAGACAAATCGGAATTCGAAAAACGACAATCTTGAGAATTTTGAAAGCCAGAAAATATCATGCATATCATATAACACTAACTCAAGCATTAACGGAAGCGGATATGCAAGCACGGATTCAATTTTGCTTGCAAAGATGCAGTGTATGAGTGACAGCCAACACGAAGAGATGATATAAAACAACGTATCCGAACAGCTTGATCAGCTATACCTCGTGATGTGTTGCTGCAAACTGTTGATAACTTTTACAGAAGATTGAACTTATGTATCCAAGCTGGAGGGGCTAACTTCGAAAAATATCTTCGTGGCTAATTTTGAAGTGGTAGTGAAAATTTGATAAGAAAACAAACATTTAAAAAATACACCCTGATTCGTGAGAGGCAAGAGGACTCACGTTAATCAAGCAACCCAAAGGGGACAGAAAGCTACTACGTCCATGTCATTGTTCCTGGGTAACGCTAAAAGTAGTTTTTTAATTTAAGTATCACTCTTATCTACTCTAATATTTTAAAATTAACTTTCGTTCTTTTTTAATTTGTTCAGAATGAACCAAAATTTCCGATTTTAAAGCGAAATCAATAGCTTTATTTGACGTATTTTGCAGAAAAATGCAGTTAAACTTGATGCATTTTTTACATTTTCTTTGGGTTATGTTTACAGGGCTAAAACGTAAAAAACAACGTTTAACAAAAATTGCGTTTCATCTATCGAAGGAGGAAGAATTCTCCTTCAATTAAAAAAAGTTAATTTTCGTTGATTTTTAAGAAAGTTACAATCTTTTGAAAATTAGCAATTTTTGGGATGAAAAAAGTGATGGGGTTTTTTTGCGACTAGTGTATTTGACAGAAGACTGATTAATTTATTTAAATATAAACAGAGTAACTTCTTCGTGATTTTTGATTCAATAATTTTTGTTGTGTCAAACTAATAAATAAATTTATTGCTAATTAATTTAATCAATTAAAATAAAAACTTAACGAAACAACGTTTATTTTTTAGGAATGTTGCACATTTGTTTATTTAGAATACTTTTGAATAAAATAAGACTCAGTGGTCAATATTGCGATATTGAACCACAACGTTTGTCTAAAATTCACCGCGTTAAACTTAGTTCCCAAATCCAGGCCGACAAACTATGGTTATTTTATCTCAGTACTAGCTGAAATCCCGGCTTCGCTCGGGCCACACCCTATGAACCCCTCCCTATGACCGTGTATGAGTCTGGAGTAAGTTTCTAGTTTCACCTGAAATATTTCTATGGATCCACGTTAATCATGACGTGGCTAAAACTTGGCCTTGATTGAGTTTTGCAGTAAAATACCATTAAAATTAATTTCGTTCAGGCCATATCAATGCTTGGCGAGATATAAGTGTAATTATTGGAACCATATTTAGCCTTATTGGGGCTATATTTGATCTTCTTGTGACCATATTTAGGTTTGATAAGGACACCCGAAATAAAAAAAGCTTGACAAATATGGTCCTTATTGGGACCATATTTGACCTTAATAGGGACACCTGAAACAGAAAAAGGTTTGACAAACAAGGTCCTAATTGAGACCATATTTTGCCTTAATGTGACTATATTTGACTTTATTGGGACTATATTTGTCCTTAATAAGGATAACTGAAAAAGAAAAAAGCTTGACAAACATGGTGCATATTGGCATCATATTTGGCCTTAATTGGACCATGTTTGACCTTATTCTGAACACTGTCTGAGAAGCTTCTGAGAACCTTCGCACAACCTTGAAAACAAATACCAAACCACTTCCTGAAAATTTCCTGAAAATTTTCTGAAAACTTTCCGAAAACTTACTTCCTGAAAACTTCCCGAAAACTTCTCGAAAACTTTCTGAAAACCCTCTGATTACCCTCTGATAACTCCCCGAGAACCCCTCGAGAACCCCCCAAGTCAAAACTATAAACACTACTTTATATAGCCTATGACATTCAGGAATGTATAAGCTATAATTTGAGACTAATTTGAACCAGCGTTTGCATGTTTTTTTACCGGTCTCTTGCATTTCATGGAGATGCTACGAAATGTACAAGCATAAAAAAACATGCAAACGCTGGTTCATGGCATTGGCATGGCATTGGCATGGCATTGGTATGGCATTGGCATGGCATTGGTATGGCATTGGTATGGCATTGGTATGGCATTGGCATACAAACGCTGGTTCATGAAATTGGCATGGCATTGGCATACAAACGCTGGTTCATGACATTGGCATGGCATTGGCATGTTTTTTATGCTTGTACATTTCGTAGCATCTCCATGAAATGCAAGAGACCCGAAAATGCACTATCATTTTCAATTGGCCATAACATTGCCATTTTTCACGTAAAATAAAAAATTTTTTTTTTCATTTGGTTCAGAAAGGAATCAATGTTAAGATTAGTGCAAAAAAATGAGAGGTTATGGGGGCAATTTTTTTCGCTATACTCATCCAAAGTCAGGAAAATTTACCGCAAAAAATTTTGTTTTATTTACATTTAATTTGTCATAACAAAAACCAAATTTTTGAACATTTATTGGACATATTTTTTTAGAGGAAATCTCAACCTTTCATTTAAAAAAAAGAACTTGGAATTTCGATGTATATTGTAAAAGTTATGTCGGTTTGAAAATGGCTCATTTTTTGACTACGCTAGGTGGCCTTTTTTTTGTGCCCAGTGTATAATAAGTATTATTATTAATATAAAATACTTGACACTCGCATTAAAACACGTTAAAACACGCAATTTTATTAAATTCGTCGGCTTTACAAATGACTTGTAAATCCATCTGACGACACCCCCCTTCTATGACACTTACAGGTAAAAAAAATTTTTTTCTAAATTAAAATTATTATTAGCAGTTTATATAGCCTATGACATTTATGAAAGTATTAGATGTTTTAATTAGTTGTTTTGCAAGATTTAATTTGGAAATAATTTCAACTAAATCGGTCCAGTAGTTTGGACGTGGTGAGGTAACAAACAAATAGACAAACAGACAAACAGTCAGACATAGATTGAAATTTATATATTAGTAGGACTAGTAGGATAATATGTTTTCCAGCCGTTTATAAAAATAATAACAGTTAACAATCGGCTGCCGAACGCGTACCGGTGGACTTAGCCAATCAGCCGCTAACAAGTTCAACTTATTAGTTCCACTTGATTTTTGCGGGTTACCGTGTTGAGAAAAGGCATAAAGACCTCGCAAATGGCACTAACTGCCGTTTTATGCCTTTGTTCTCTCTTGCACTGCACAAAATCACGCGATTTGACGTAATTGCCGTTCATTGGTTGCACAACATCGCATGATTAAGTACACGGCTACCTAAAAGCGGCTAACTTCATGTTACACGCTCGCATATATGAGTCGGCGTCAATTTGGCCACAACTTAACCTCTCTATATGGATTCAGAAAATTAAACATACGTTAATTTTCTTATTATTAGAATCATTAAAGTGAATTGCAATATTATATATTAATTTCATTATGTTTAATGTTTTGTAAATTATAATAATTTAATTTTATTAATAATCTAGCTGGATCGCCGGCTTCGCCCGGCAAAAAGCCAATGACCCTTCCTCTATGACCGCTTATGACTCCTAGCTAAATTCCTAGCTACATCCGAGGTATCTCTATAAACTCTTTATGGACACTTAATGGACGCTCTATAAACTCCGCATAAACTTTCGGTAAACTCCCTATAAACTCTTTATAAACTTTCTATAAATTTCCTATAAGCTCCCAATAAGCTCCTTCTAATCTCCCAATAAATTCCGTTTGAACCGCTATGACACCCTTTATGAAATCCCCTATGACATCCCCTATGACACTTGAGGGGTGACACGTATGACAAAAAAAAATTTTTTTCTAAATATCTAGTGCAGATATTCCAAAAAAACAAAGTCTACACCACCCGAGATACTTCTATGGATCCTTTAAGGGCTCCCTATGACCGCCCTATAAACATTTTCTATTACACCTATGATCTGCCTATGAACTCCTTATGACATCCCTATAACACACCCTTCCCCCCTGAAGTGATGAAGATATGAAATAAACATTTTTATTCCTCAACATCAAATGTATATATCGCAAAAATATAAAGCCGATGACACTTTTGTGGCCTAGGGCTATATTCCCTAGGATTTTTTAAACTTGTTTCGATAAATGAATTTCCTTTTAAAAAAATGCCCTGATAGGGCATCCATATTTTCCAAGTTATGGCTACGGCACGGTTACCTGGTCACCACCCGGTGGGACAATCCACGTTAACCATGACGTGATTGAACCTTGCCTTGATTGGAATTTGCTGATGAACACCATTATACGAAATTTCGGTCGAGCCATATCACTGCCTGGCGTGACATAAGAGTAATAGCCACATTCGATAATCAGAATGCCTTATTGGAACCATACATGGCTTCATTGGGGCTATATTTAACTTTTTGTGACCATATTTGGCTTTAATAAGGACACCTGAAATAGAAAAAGAACTTGACGAATATGGCTCTTATTTGGACCATATTTGGCCTTAATGAGACAATATTTGACTTTCTCGTGACCATAATTGACCTTAATAAGGTGACTTGAAATAAAAAAAGCTTGACAAATATGGTCCTTATGGGAACCATATTTGGCCTTAATCGAGCCATATTAGACCTTATTTTGAACGTTGTCTGAGAACCTCTTGAGAACCTTTTCGTACAGCCTCGAAAAAAACTCCAAACCACTTCCCGAAAACTTCCTGAAAATTTACTGCAAACTTCCTGAAAACTTCCAGATAACCCCCTGACAACCCACTGACAACCCCCCGACAACCCTTTGACAACCCTCTGACAATCCCCTGACAATCCCCTGACAACCCTCTGACAACCCTCTGACAACTCTTTGACAACCCCGTGACAACCCCGTGACAACCCTCTGACAACCTTCTGACAAGCCCCTGATAACCCCCTGACGTCACATAACTTGGTGACGATACGTTTTTAAACTGTTGAGCGTCTATTTTCTGGACAATCGGTAACCCTGAAGAGACACTAATTTTGAAGAGGGGCGAAACAAAACATACACAATGTTCACACAATATTTTAACGCCTAAGTTACAGAAAAGAGTGAATGTATTAATTCAAAATAAAATGTATTTTACTTTTATTTTTATTGCTCTTTTATCATCGCTTTCAATAAACAAATGTAAAGACAAATTACGTCAATTAATTGTTATATTTTTATTTATTCGCAAAATACCATTAAGTAGTCGAATTAATATATATATATTAATTATGTTTTCTGTTACAACAAAAAACATAAATAACATGCAAAGAACTAGTTCATACGTATACAGGTTTGTATAATACAATGCCAATAAAGTAGATAAATAATAATTTTTCATCCAAATATAGTGATCATTATTATAATTTTTTAGCACTCGTGCCAACTTCATATCGTACTAAAAAACACCGTTTGCAACACGTGGCCAGACAGCCACTGGTGCTGAAATATACTATTAAATATTGAGAAATTCTTATAAATTTAGGTCTTCATGAATAAGTAAAGATTATTATAAATATATTTTCACTAAAATAATGTATTCGCAATTTTACTTAAATTTTGTATCTATCTAATGGTAACGCTGCTATACTCTAATAAATGTGCTCTACAGAAGAACGTCACAAATTTTTTATTATGTTGTGTCATGTCATTGTCAATCAAGGTCATTGACAAAAAACCATATATTTTTTTAATGCAATATAATTTTATGTAATAATTTAAACATAGCTTAATTGCAAATCAATATTGGCAACATTTTCTGCGTAAATAATTCTTGGAAACACACAGAAAATGCGCTGTAGTATAGAGGGAACCACGCATGGTACTGTGTAATCATTACGAATTGTGGCACAGATTGAGAGCCAACGTGCAGTTAAATCAAAATCACGGTGGAGATGAAATTTTAGTATGACACGTGGCTTTAAAATAACACCAAACGTGGGTATACAGTGTCATCACATGTGGCGGATCACTACCTCCACAATTTGTGATTGAATGCATTTACCACAGTGAGTTCAAAATTTCACCATAATATTAAGAAAATTGATTTTTAGATATGAAACGAATTATTCTCATAAGTTATGATTACGAAAATGAAAGTGTGTAAATATTTATAAAAAGTTAATTTTAACTTTTAACATCTTAGTGCAATTCTTATTGTAAGAGAATACGACTTATAATATCAAGGGGTCTTTCCGTTTTTTTTCTTAAGTTTAAGAGCGGCTTTACAAAAAACTACAAGTTGTAATGATCTCATATTTTTACAGAAGTGTATTTCTATATTATATTTAAGTCTAAAGATAATATTTGAAATTTTCATTACTTTTAGGTCAATACAGCAGCCAGGGCATTTCCCGTACTGGGGCAGCATCTTTCAGATAGAACACTAGCGCCACCTGTGAACGTGCATTTCTTTCAGATTTGATAATGTTCTTCGATATATAAATAAACTTCTGTGAAAATTTGAGATCATTACAACTTGTAGTTTTTCGTAAAGCCGCTCTCAAACTTAAGAAAAAAAACGGAAAGACACTTAAATTTGCGAATATTTACTTTATTATTAGTTTATTATAATATATTTTTTAACATATAGGAAGCTATACAATTACATACAGCTGATTAGTTAGGCTATTCTGTGCACAGGCGTAATACTTTGCATGTATGTTAGGTTGATTTTCCACCACACTGGTGTGACATCAGACCCACGCGCGTATAAAATATATTACCATAAGACTATTAGCACCTCGCTGGTAAATATCTTATACTGCGCGTGGCAATAAACGCTAAACATTTTCTTGTGGTTGCTCCGTAACTCCAGCGCATTTTCTGTACAATCAGCTCGGTGTACATATGACTGTGACGTATAATTTTGATTTTTATTGAAGTGTTGAAAATAGGTATTATTAAGTATCACAATTGAAAAAACCATTATAACCTATATTATAATGATAATTTCTATAAACGACAACGCAATTTAATACAAAGAATGTATTTCATATAGTAAGATTGTGACTAATTTGAAATAAAGCAAATTATGAACACTATTATTTTGCAGTTAAGAGAAGATTTCGATTCTGGTCGTGCAACAGAAATAGGATCAGAACAATGTCCTCACGATGTTGCAGCTCTTCTAAAAGAATACTTTCGAGATCTTCCGGATCCGTTGCTGTGTCGTGATCTTTACCAAGCATTTGTTCACACGCAGAGTAAGTAGACCCAAAGTAAGATTTATTAAATCATTATTTCCTCTGCAATATAATGCAGACAAAATATGTTTCTTTACAGTATTATGTAAAAAGTTAATGCCTTACATGATATTCAGTTAGTAAAATTAAGGTTCCCTCCCAATGAAACTACGAAAATGAATTTAAATGTGATAAACTCACGTAATACAACTAAGTTTTGTCGCTGAAGTCAAGATTAAAAGAACAAATGCATTAATAGAAGAATAAAAAATATATTGCATATTCAAAGTACTTAATAAATTCTGAGAGATCAATGAATGCCAAGCGAAAGTACGAAAACTTTGTTCACACTTATTTGATTTTACCAAAAACGATCGGATTTCTTTGGCCACAGGGTTATAGTGATTTTAATTTTTTTAGTAAATCCATGTTATTATGTGTTACGTTAACTAGTTTTATTATATAGAAATAAAGATCAACTGATAATTCAATACTCAAATTTTGTAATATTTTCACTTTTTACCTAGATAAATGAAATTTCACTCTTTATCAACATAAAATATGATTTCATAAATCCAATTTACTTTATGTTTTTGCTTTATGGAATGAACGAATGTTCATGAAATGCATTGTCACAAACTATAACCGCGAGCATTGATCTGAGATCTAATCTATAACTTAAGATTATTCCATAATTTTAGATTTCATGCATAAATTTATTTCAAGTATGAAATAGGTTAAAAGTAATTGAACTTGCGCTCGACAGATACACATGATATATTCTCGATGTAAGATGTAAACATTGCTCAAATTGGATTTTAAAAAGTACTACAATACTTTATACAATAAAATGAATCTTAACTGTTGTCATATGATGATTCATGCGACACTGTGGACTATCATTTTGACGTGGTGCGCAGCTGTTTAACACAGATCGTCGGCCGGGCTTGTTGGAAATTGGTTCATTGGCTTATTGGAAATGGTTATACATAGCTCCTCCGAAAGCTATGTCTTGGAAAGACAATCCACAGAAAACCGACCTGGCCCTTCAGGAACTGAGTTAGCAGTACCTCTGTTTGGTACATCGTGTTTTTGTTGGGAACAATATTAAACGAATATCAAAGAAATAGACAGGGCAATTGTCCAGGATATTGGCTTGGTCAGACCCTACCTGAGAGTCTAAAACCAAAGTAAAATGTGCGTCATGAGGTAGCCTTTTTCATTTCAAAAAGTGCTTATGATATCGGAAATATGTTACAGTTTGAAAACAGTGACCTTGGATCCGATGACGCAAGAGTACATTTGCGTCATTTTGACGGGAAGAGCTCTTATACACTTGTGGATATCAAAGTTAGGAGAATGTAATTGAAATTTTAATAATCAGTTTTATCTGCAGTTTTTCTCTAATGATCTACACATTCTTTTTGAGAAGTAATTAACTTTTTGTTTAAAAACAAATTTTCACCATAAGCAATTTTATTGTAATTTTCTGTGTGATATGTGTTTTCTATGTAATTTAATCCTGTGAATAATGATAGTTTGTTTTTTAATAATGCTGCAATAAATCTCTCAATTATTTGAACTATCATTGTTAGTGTACGGAAGCTGTTGGAGAATTCTTTTAAAAGACCGGAGGGGGTCCCTCTTCCTACCCTTCTGCGGTGAACTTTGAGTCGCTGTCTCAAACTTTGTGCGTGGCACGCGTTGGAAGAGGGCAAATACATTGGTATTTGCCCTCTTACAAGTGGTTACCTGCTAGGCAATTCTCTCCCCTCCTCACTATTACTGACACTAATACACCGGATGGTTTCACTAACAAATGTGCCACCACGCCTCATGGATATCGCTCTTCTTCGGATTTAAAGTGACACGCTGAGAAGCACAGGCCGTTCACTGAATATATTGCTACTGAATATTTTCGGCCTGCCAGCCACAACCAGCGTCTCTCAACTAATCCAGCCCTTAGAGGTAATGTCACAGCAGCAGAAGTCTTCAGGAAGGGGATTCGGAGAAGATATTTTGAATTTGAAATGTCATTTGAAATTGTTGAAAAGAGCTTATTTTACCCCTACCCTTCAAAATGCCTTTTCTTCCAGTTGCTTCTCCAGCTATGCATCCACCAAGACCTGTCAGACCAAGTGGAGGTCTCGCTGTTTATTACAGCACAATTCTTCATATTGTTATTTCTATCAAATTGTTCACAAATTGTATCTTTGTAAATTTTAAATCTGATCTTTTTTATTTTATATTGATAAATGTCTACGTTTTCTCTCCAGGTTACCTTGCCGAATTCTCGCAATTTTTCAAAAAATTGTTATGTCATGATTCAACCTCTGTATTCAAGTTATTTGGTTTCATATGACTAAATATAAAAACTTTGTCCGATAGGCCAGATCAATACGTATGTGAATCACATAATCATTTCGTAAGTATCCCATAAGCTACTCATAAGCTTTTCATAACGTTCCCATAAGTATCCCATGAACATCTCATAAGCATCATATAAAAATCCGAAAAGCTTCTCCTAAGTATGCCATAACCTTCCCATAAGCTTTCCATAACGTTCCCATAAGCATCCCATAAGCATCCCATAAGTATCCCATAAGTATCATGGGATATCCCACGAGGATTTCATAAGTATCTCATAAACATCCCATAAACATCCCATAAGCATCCCATATGCATCCAATAAGCATTCCATATGCATCCCATAAGCATCACAGAAATATCGTATAAGCATTCCATAAGCATCTCAAAAGTACTCATAACCATCCCATAAGCATTTGATAAGCATCCCATAAGTATTTCATAAGCTTCCAATAATCTTCCTATAAGTATTCCAAAGAATTTTATAAGTATCCCATAAGCTTGCCATAAGCTTTCCATAACGTTCCCATAAGCATCCCATAAGCATCTCATTACCATCCCATAAGTATCCCATAAATATCCCACAAGTTTCTGCTAAGTATCATATAAGCTTCCCATAAGCTTTCCGCAGCGTTCCCATAAGCATCCCATAGGCATCCCATAAGCTTCCATGAGCTTTTCGTAACGTTCCCATAAGCATCTCATAAGTGTCCCATGATCTTCCCATAAGTATCCCATATGCATCAAATAAGCATCACATAAACATCCTATAAACATCCCAAAAGTACTCCATATGCATTCCATAAGCATCCCATAAGCATCCCATAAGTATTCCATAAGCTTCCCATAATCTTCCCATAAGTATCCCATAAGGATTTTATAAGTATCCCATAAGCTTGCCATAAGCTTTCCATAAGGTTCCTATAAGCAACCCATAAGCATCCCATAAGCATCCCATAAACATCCCATCAGTATCCCATAAGTATCACATAAGCTTTCCATAAGTATTCTATAAATACTCGATAAACTTCTCATAAGTATCCTATAAGCATCGCATATGTTTCCATGAGCTTTCCGTAACGTTCCCTAAGCATCTCGTGAGTATCTCATAATCTTCTCATAAGTATCATAACAGGCTTTCATACGTATCCCATAAGCTTTCTATAACGTTCTCGTAAGAATCCCATAAGCATCGCATAAGCATCCCATAAGTATCCCAGAAGCATCCTATAATCATCCCATAAGCTTTCGATAAGCTTCCCATTATTAACTTTAAGAATATTTTGGCCTTGTTTTGGCCTTACTTGGTCGTAGTACTAAAAAAGTGGCCATAATTATTTCATAGCAGGCTCAGAGATACGTAGCACTATTATATAATAACCATGTTAATTTAAATGAATTACTAAATATCTGATGGCCTTATTTTGGCTATTTTTTACTCTCATTACCTAGTACTAGTAACTTATTGGCCATAACTTCGCCATAAGAGGCTCACAGATAAGCTGTTATGCTAATAAATTTATATGGTACAATTTCTCTTATAATGATTGTTTAAAGTAAATGATTGACCATATTTGATAATTATATTTCGGCCATTTTTGGCCTTATTGCCTTTTATTTATTAAATATTGGCCTAAGCTGGACCTTAGGATGTATATAAATGTGCTATGTTTGTATTAGTATAGTAATTATATTATATAGGACTATGTAACAATGATGTATCAGTCGGAAATACAAGGAAAATACTGATCATTATTGATAGCCTTGATTTGGCCACTTTTTGGTCTAATTATTCAACATCTCTAACAAAGTGGCCTCAATTGGACCTGTAGAGGTTCATAAATATATTACGTTTGTATATGAACTGTAATTATGGTACAAATTATCATATATCATTAATGTATTATTTTTAATTATTCGTCCGGACACTAAACATGAAGAAAAAAAGAAGAAAACGACGCTTCTTATTTTGCGTTAAGAACGGCGATTTTTGGGTATTAATATTTCGCGAACGGATGGACCAATTTGAAAATATTTTCTTTTATTTTCTTCAGGGCAATGATGGCAACAATATTATAGCAAAAAACTTGGAATTCTATTGCTATAGTTGCTTTTTGGTATGTTGAAAAACAGCGTTTGTTTGGTTTACAGGGCTAAGTACAATAAACAATCGGTTTTTGTACTTAGTCCTAGACACTACCGTGTCTCTTGATTTTTTTTAAAAAGATTTTATTAAAAGACTTTATTTATATTTTACTAGCCTAGGACTCCCAGCTAAATTCCTAGCGTCATCCGAGGAATCTCTATAAGTTTTTTATGGGCTCTTTATTGACGCTCTACAAACTCCCTGTAAACTTCCTGTAAACTCCCTATAAATTCCATATAAACTTCCTATAAGCTCGGGGGGAAGCCTTTTTACGGAAAATTGGTTCAGACTCTCATGTCCGGGACAATTAGTGTGGGACTCGTCCGAAGACCCTACTCCACTAAACCACCTACGTCTTTCTTCAAATAACAGTTCTTCCAAGAACACTTTCATCAGAGACTGCTTCTCGGGGGACATAGGGCTTACGCTCCTAACTCAGTTGGGCATTGTTGGCCGCTTTTAAGTAGCAATCGTACCGCTCTTCAGCAGAAAACACCGCTTTTTAGCAAAAATCTCCGCTTTTTAGCAGAAAACACCGCTTTTTAGCAAAAAAACACCGCTTTTCGGCAGAAGTCGGGCTTCTTTCCAGCAGACCCAGTCTACCATGACATGCGTCATGGTAGCTATTTCACAATAGAAGCCATTATTGGTACATGCGATTTTCTCTGTGCCGGTTTTCCTTGCGCCTGAGCTCTTTTATGACTTTTGCTGCATAGTTGGAAGCAGCATTTCATTTATCTGGCGGTTCCGACATCTCTTGAACAAGATCTTCCGGTGTCACAGTCCGCTCTAGAAGCAGAGTGAGCTCCTCACGCTCTGATGCGAACCGCGGACACGCGAAGAACACATGTTCCACGGTTTCTTTAATACTTTTGCAAGCCGGGCAAGCTGACTCGCTATCAAAACATCAAGACCTTGTCTCACGTCTTCTGCGGTATATCCTGTTCCGCTTATCTGCCAACAAGTCAATTGATGGCATGGAAGCGATAACGCAGACCGCATCATATGATACCGTTCGATGTGATTGCGAAACTCGCAACGCATTTCTGCGGTAATCACATGATAACAGTCTTGCGTATGCTTTAACAGTCAATAC
>JABFPJ010004241.1:0-14233 GCA_022817425.1 Gryon sp. ZL-2020
TTCTAAACAAAGATATAAAACAAAATTGATAACAACAGCTGTGATACAGTTAGAAATAAACTTAAATTATAAGATCCGAATAAAATAAAAAAATTGTAAAGTGTCAAGTAGTTCAGTTGCTCAAGATGGAGCCATAACTGCTTAATACATATAAGTTTATAGCGTTTATTATAAATTGTTATACGCAAATTGTAAAGATTGTAATTTTCTTGGTATATAAATAAACAGTTTATAAAAAAAAAAAAAAAAAAAAAATAGAAGTTAAACGCCGGCAGGCGCGGTCAGTACTTAGATGGGTGACCGCTTGGGAACACCGCGTGTGGTTTGCATTCAATTCTTTGTCTATTAAATAGTTCAATATATTTTAACTTATTCATACATACATTTAAATTAATTTTAATACTTTTTTTTTATTTATTTAAATACATACAAAACTTAAAAATCTTATTCTCAACAAATTATATACAATTTTAATATTTCATTTAAATGTCAAAAAAATTATTTTCCAGCTTGACTACAAAAAATCATCTTCAAATATCCTAAAAGTTCAAAATTTGATTGATCATATATAATGAAAGTTAAAAAGTAAGACGACGACAATCGGGCATTTCTAATTTTAGAAACGTCAAGCGAAAGCAAGCGGAGATGATTTTCGATTCGAAGCGCGGCGTTAACCCGGTGCACTAGTTTGTGCCTCGTAACAGGTGCACGCATACGCAATTTCTCTTAAACGCGTTTTTAAAGTGCATCTCCACTATGGTCTCCTTCCGCGTGTGCTTTATGTTGAATGAACGACGAGGATGAAATGCAGTAGCATTTTCATTTAATATTCCACCGGCAAATTCCATCAACAGCATTAGGTTTCTTCATTTGCGATTAGTTATTCAGGCTCGGTGCAAAGTAGAGCAGAAAAGCACAGACGTATTTTGCCTTTTTTTCTCTCCTTCTTTTATTCGACGTTTTTCTCTTTTTCTTTTCTTATTAATAGTCTCGTTAATGTGGCCGATGACAACGACAATGAATGCAATGATCGGCCGACCATGCATTTTGCAAAATTAGAACCGCACCGGAACCCAATAGAAAGTGCATATTCTACGCTCGATTATACCATTGTTTAGATTCAACTTGATTAATGTACTTGAAAATGACGTATTTTCGGTTTCATTTAGAGGATACTCGTTTAAGAAATGGCTTTTCATTGGCCGACTTTGTTTTTAACGATGCTATTACTAACGCGCTAATAAACCCCTTTTTCATTCATGCATTTTCCATAACTTAAAGTTAAACTCAAGAATTTGATTTTCTTAATCGTTTTCTGTATGAATAATATTTTTAATAAATATATTTTCAACGAAAACTTATAAGTTTGATTACTTGTCGAATATTCTATTTAAATGTTCATAGTGATAAATAAATAAAAAAATGATAATTTAAGAATTTAAAAAATATATTAAAAAATGTTATAATTTCATATATTTAATTTTACTGTAAATAATAATTGTTAAGATATTAAAAATTAAGATTAAGTATGTATTTTTGTCGCTATGACGCTGCAGTCAGTAATTTCACTTTGTTAATTCACTGCAACATTAAAATACAAATAAGGCAATAGATGTTTTTTTAGTAACAAAATTGTTTATATTTTGAGAAATATTTTAATAAAGAATACGTTTTTGACAGTACATCTTTAAAAAAGGTCATGTATACAAATTCCTTAAAATGAAAGTTTAGTTAACTAAATGGAATTGCAAGAAATTTTGTTCAGATAACAAATAAATATGTTAACATTAATGAAATATATACACAATTTTTTCAAAAATATATTATTTTTCGAATAACTGATCATAATTGGTCCGATTTGTATAAACGATATACTGCGAAAATTACTTTAATTATCTTACATAAAATGTATGATAAACCGGCTTTAACTTTGCGCTCGCGAAGAATCAATTATATTACGTGAAAATTGCTTCAATATATTATAATCCGCAGATTATTGCCTAGTTATACTTTTTTATTCGTCACTTTTGAGGAACGCGATCAAAAGGTACTTTGCAGTTTCAAATTGTGCAACTTGACTATGGATGAATCATGTTATCAACGCTACTGTATATAATTAAATTCAACAGATGTTGAAGTGCAAATAACTGATATGTGTAATTTTTAAACAGAATATTATCTACATAATTGAGATACTTAATGGTGATAAAATATTGTTTTCTCTTTTTGTTATTATCATAATGTTATTACTATCACTACTAAATATGTAAAAATTATACGTAAATATGGAATGTAGTTCCGCATTTTATGAGTACAAAAAATAATCAAAAGAAATGAGAAAATTATGTTCATGAAATATAATAAATGTTTAACAAAACAAAGTCGAAGATTATTGATGAATTTTTTAAAGATTAATTTTTCAAAGAAAAAAATATGTGAATGTATTTCAAAAGAAATCTTATTAATATTTGCTGAACATTTTTTTGTAATGATGTGATTTACAACTTAAATACCCAGTAAATTCAGTAAAGTAGATTCAGTAAATCATAATAATCGAACATCGGCGACGTTTTTGACCTCAAATTCGAAATAACTTAATTAAGCAAGCAGTTATAACTTTATTTAAATAGTCGCGACGAGATTGTGCATAAATAATGATTTCCTGGGCATTTCATTGCATTCCATCGGCAAAATCGTAAAGGGGCACGATATAACGCGAAGTGTCAATTACGTTTTAACAGCATCGCACATTGGTTGTCCTTCGTCTGTATCCGCAGTTATAATTAAATGCCTATCGTATTACACGCGTTTTCTGCAATTACATTCCTATAAGTGAACATTATTATCTCTTTTATATGTTTAGTAAGTTAAGCGATATATTTTAATCGAAAAAGAAGTAGTTTAATGTTGTTCTCACGGTACTTTCAAGGTTATTTTAAAGAAGACGCGAGATCTAAATTAATCTTAATCATTAGAATCATTTCATTCGTGAATATAACTAATGACCAATTATTTGGAAACAGACAAAATATATTAATTATTTGATGCCTCTCTGTGGCCTTCCTTAGGTGTCGCTAAGACCTTTCTTAGGCCTTCCTAAGGTTTTTCAAAGGCTTCCCTAAAGCCTTTCAAAGGCTTTTCACAGGCTTTACGAAGGTTTTACAAAGGTCTCCCAAAAGATCTTTTAAAGACTTCTAAAAGTTCTTAAAAAGGCCTTTCAAAGGCCTTTAGAAAATCAAAACAAAAGTTGAAGACATACTGAAATTGTAATATTTTGTATAATATATAATAAGAATAGACTACAGTTTAGGAAATTTTACTTTTTAGAAATTGAAATAAATGATAAAATGTCCTGCTTTTTGAATTTGTATTGTTTGTATAACAGGAATATGCATTTTCAATTAGCCAATCCCGTCTGCCATAAATCGACATCTCCAAAACAAATAGTAAAATTTTGCCCGATGGAAAGTTGTTTATACAGCTCTTTCCGCAAAATAGCATTCAAATAAATGGCGCGCAAAGATCAATAACTTTTGATTCTTGTTTATTAAACGATTATATTATCGTTAAAATATTTTTCAAAATAAACAAAAAAATCGTGAAATTTAATGACAAATTATAATTTCTTGGGTACTTTCTCTTTGAAATTACATTTGGTTATCGTTATTATGACTTCATTTATTATTAGATTACTAGATTTATATTTTTGTCTTTGGAAATTAACATACATACATTACGATGAATTTATAAACAAAATGATTGGTAAACAGATCAGTAAATATTGGATTATAATTACAACATTCATCAATAAGTTAAATAATATGTCAAAATGTATGTCAATAAATACAATTTTTTCTACTAAAATATATTTAAAAATATAATTAAAATATATTTTTTATATGCTAATATATTTTTGCATATATTTTGCAAATATATTACAGAAATATATTTTCTTCCTTTAGGAACTTTAAAATAAAATGTTAATAAATTATCTTTAATAATAAACAACTTTGTTAAAATAATAAATAACTTACCAAATAAAAATCAATTGGCTTCTCACGCGGTTTCGCATATCCCTTTTGTATTTCCGTTTGTTTAAGCGCATGCGCAATATGAAGTGCACTTGCGTCAAATCTTCCGTACTGATATCCATCGTTGGAGAAATTGTGATGATTGTTTGGCGAAGATACGCCGTAATTTCCGTGAGAATCGCGGTAAGATGAATTGGTCATTGGTGAACTATGGCCATTTTGGTGTCTTCCGTGCACGGGAGAGTCGCTATTATCATAGATACTGTTTAGACAAAATTTTCGTATGTCAATACGAAATTAATCAATTGCACGCACGCAATAACATTTGTATCATTCTTCTTCTTTGTTTAATTGATTGAATTGAATTGAATTTAAATTTAATTAATTTTCTAATTATTTCTTTTAATTGAATTTCTTTCAACATTGTTTGTTTTTCTTTTTTGTGATATTGATTAATTGTAAACTTCAATTTAACTTTTTTGAATTGTGTATAAATGTTTTGTGGAGTTAAATTCACTGTGGGAGTAAAATGTAGAAAAAAAAAGTTTTTCATGCTCCGTGGATTTCACTTTCGCCAAACAGATTTTTACTGTAACTGAATGAGTTTCATGTGAATTAAACGGGACTTTTAAGTTTTTTGAGTTTTTTTTTTCTTCATTTTTGATTGTTAACAAATTAACTTTTTCACAATCATTTTCCATGTTAATGTAAGGAAGTAGTGATTAGAATTTCAGTTTATTGAAAAAAGGCAAAAAATGAAATTAACAAAAAAATTATGCCGTATTGTGAAACTCATATTTCTTCACTCATTTTACGTGTAAACTCACTTCTTTTCTATAAAATCAATACTTCAGTTTTTATCTCACGTTGTACTTACGTCAACTTTTTCGAGGAAGAGATAACAAATTTTAATTGCTACGACAGGTGGTGAATGTATTTTTTTGCTTTAACAATGTGCGAAATTCAAGTTACTATTGTTTTAACATATATTTTGAAAGTACTGCAGTATTGTTATATCTTTTTTGTTTTATTGTAGAAAACATTTTAGAATATTGATTGATGTAACGTAGAATATAATTTATTTGTTAACTTGTCCATATTACGGATCTTTTTATTATTATTATTTTTGGTATCTAATTTTAATAATATATTAATTTATTATATTTTATTACTTATAATTATTTTATTTAATAACGATTTATTGATTATTTGGAAGACATTTTGAAAGATTCTGAAGCTTCTCGAAATAAAAAAAGTGAATGAAGCAATTTGAAACTATTTGAAACCCAATAAAAAAATCGATTTCTATGAGAACCATTTAAACAAATTGGAATTCTGTAAAAAATGTCGAAATGTGTAAGGAAACATAAAAATGCAAAAAATAATGTTAAATACATAAAATCCATTTGAATGTTTTCTTGAAAAATTGTACGTGAAACTGTAAAAGAGATTTTGGAACAAGTTTCGTGAAAAACCAATCAAAGTGATCCAATTTTACAACATACGATAACTTGGACAATATAATAAAATTCAATTTGCTTTTGCCTGAAATGTTCTCAGACTTTATTTTCCCAAAAGATATGCAGAATAATCTGAGAATAAGCAAGTTGCATTTTTGTTCAGCGTTCATCCAATAAGCGCCGTTGTTTTGCTTTTCGAAAACAATTGTTCGTTAAAGTGGAATTTCTCACTTTCTAACTCCTTCCTTCCTTCTCTCGATTCTTTTTTGCTGAAGTTATCTTCTGCGCGTTAGAAGTTGAAGTTATCCTTACCAAGGCGGATAAAGGCCTCGCGGCGAACCGCCCGCTCGTATTTGTTCATTCACGTATCCACTTCTGGGTACATTGAGAGCGCTCCTGATTCCCACGCTGGAGCCATCGAGCGTTCCAGGGCCTGGTTTCGGTACGTGACTGCTGCAGTACACTTCCTTGTCGTTTATTGTATGCTGATTATTGTAATAGGTTTTTAGTGTCAACTTCGTGCCGCAGATGGCACACTTAAAGCATCCCGCGTGGAAGAACGTGAAGTCTTTCAAAGGGCCAACGCGGTCCACTTGGTACACGGTCTGCTGACAGCGCAGACACGTGCTCTCGTAGAAGTTCGGCCGATACATTCTCGTTGAAAATCCAATTTTGACGGCACAGTCGGGCTTTTGCAAGAACTCGCATGCGTTTTAAATCCCACTCGTCCACGACGATTCGTCACCTGAAAATAAAAAAAGAAATTGTCTTTATTATACAGAATAAATTCCGTTTTTCTTAATCGAAGACATTATTTTAGATTACTTAATGCAAAATTATGATTGATAATTGAAAAATAAAAGTTTATTTATTAATTAGTTTAAAATTGAAATTGAACTAACAATTTTTTATATATTGCAATCTATGAAGCCATTCATGAAGCCAATCTTCAGCCAGTTACTTTTTTGAATTATTGAAGTTATTTAATCCAATTACCTATTCTAGTTAGTTGATTTAGTTACCTTAGTTAATAACTTTAGTTATTTACCACCTAACATAGTTATATTATCATTAAAATAAACATACAAATTTGTATAAACATAATAAATCATTGCGCCAATAAATCAACTTTTTCTCAAGTATAATCAACGATAGACAACCGATAAATCAGTATTATTTAGCATACACGCAACATCCAATAAAATGAAAACATTTCACTCGAGACAAATTGCAAAGATGTTCGTTGACACGAAAACGTCGGTTGACGAAGGAAGATATCTGTAATTCTGATTAGTTCTGTCGTGAAGACCGAATTTGTTCGAAGCAGTATGCAAATCACATACTGCCAGTAGCTGTGATTCTTTATTATCCCGAGTGAATGAAATTTATGAGAATGAACTAACGTTATGCAGACAATTTTCTCGCCTATGTCAGAGAAATGTTTTGCAATAAACTAAGTTTTGTATAAATCATACGTTACATTCAACGAGAATGCAATTTCTTCGCCACTTTTTTTCCAATCTTTTCAATTGTTTCCTTGTAAAAGTATGACATTACATATATGGGATATTTTGATTTCTGTTGGTTCGCGTATTTCGATTACGCATTTCCGCTAAATTGTATATATCAATTTTGGAATGCGGCAATTTTGCAATTCGTACGTAAAATCAAAGCTATTTTCCAAACAAAGACATCGTCGGTGACGGTAACTTTTTTTCTTGTCGAGATCGGTAAGCGATTGGACGCAAAGAGAAATTCTATATGACAATAAGACCTTGCATCGAGATAATTTTAAAGAAAGTAAAAGCTAAAATGGTATCTAATAAATCTCCATTTTTTCTTGCAATTTATTATACTAAAGTTTAGGTTGTGCTTAGTATTGTTAACTTTGTTTAATCTGTATTTTTTCGACAAATATTTATTATATCTTTTAGGTGTATAATGATAATAAATATGATAATAATAGCAATGATTATTATGTCGATGCCTTTCCGTTATGATTCTATTCACGTTTGCTTTGCCGTGGAAAAGTCGCGTCACGGAAAAGGCAAAGGTGACATTACATACAGCGCCGTATACCCATCTGTAAACTTTCTTCTTCCCTCCTGGGCGTTATCTTCACCCAGACTATCATAACGCAAGCTTCGCGAACTCGCAATCATCAAATTAGATATTATTCATATAATCATAATTATTATTATTATTACTATTATTATTATATTTTATTATTATTATATATTATATAATAATAATTATTATTATTATTAATATTATCATTATTACTACATTTGTATGTGGGCATGGCCAGCACATAAGAACCCACGCGTAATCCATATTTGCAAAATTTTGTCACGCAAATAATCTCTTACTAACGCCGTTTTATCGCTAAATTATTCGATATTACAAAAATAAGTAAAATTAAAAAATTAAAAAATAATAAATTTATTATGTATAAGGTGTTCAAAAAGTAAAAAATTAATCGCACAATAACACCTCCTTTAAAAAAACTTATATGTATATCCGCGAAATTGAATGTTGACTAGGTAGAAACTACACGGAAAAAAATTTTCACGATAAAATAAAGTGACAGAAAAAATAGAACCTCTGAAATTGATTTGCAACTGTCAAAACTTTAATCATCAAAAAATTTAGTAACTGTCACAATTTTTAAATGGACTCTTCATGAAGAAAACTATTTTCGTCAATTTCAATCCAGTCACCTTGATTTCCTTTGGTGATTTGTAGAGTTTAGGCTCCTAAATAATCTGTAACGAAAACTAAAATAAAAAAATAAATTGTTTATACATTATATTAATCAAATATTCTTAAAAAGACCCTTATTTTTAAAAAGATTATGGGCCCGTAAATTTCAATACATTTTATTGATTTAGGTGTCATTTTTTTCGTTATGCCGAGGACTATCAAAATTACGGACGGATTTTTTACAACTATTAATAAACAAAAGTTATAAACATTAATTTATTTTATTGTTTATAACATTGCAAAACACGATTGAAATTAAAATCAAGAAGATACAGTTAAGAAACATGGACAAAGGCCGCATAGATCTGAATATAGAAATATCAAAAATCAAAAATGACATTTAAAATTGTATATACTGTTTTATACAAATGAAAAGTTCATGCTTATAGAAACTATATTAGATCCTTATAGAAAAATTGATTCATCATGGACAAAAGTCGCATAAGAACTTACAGATACAATTTGTAAGTTCTTTTACAAGATAGATTTTGACTAAAATTTGCCAAATTTTGATGAATTTTTACTAAGTCGCATAGTAAATATTATGTGAAAGTAAATTTCTCGCCTTGATAGTTTAAGTAACATAACAAGCCTTTAAACGACAGTCGAGCGAATAGCCGCGAGGTTAAATTACGACGGCTTATTAAGAAACAGCGCAGATACCGAGTTCGAAACTTGGAGAAGGATTTTTTTTATAATGTTAAAAAATTTTACTAAGTCAAAAAGTAAAATTTATTAAATGCATTTACCGTCACAAGTTTACTCGGATACATAGTAATTTTTAATGAGTTATTTTCTTCCGTGTAACCGAATAAAGCAGTTATGAATAAAGCTTTTGACCAATAGTAAAACAGATAAAATATCAATCAATAAGATTAATAAAAAAAGAATTTTAACTGAGAATTTTGCTGTACTTTAAGTGTGATGATACTTTATGTGGGAATACTTTAAGTGAGATTCAAGTGCATTTCAATAAATCATTTCACCCATTCCAAATTTAGGTTAATGCATTGTTGCCAAATTTCAATGATTATAAATGGTCGTGCAATTTTCACTGTGAAAAAATGGTTATCCTATTTTCTTACGGTGATTCTTTAGCCGAATTCGTTGCTTCTCTCTTTCGCTAATGTCGAAATCATTAGTTCTATTCTTGTTCTATTCTTACATAGTTGAAGAATCACCATAAGGTTGGAAGCCCGACATTTTCAATTTCAATTTAAATAGTCATTCTGAAAGTTTTTCTACTTGATTTATTAAATATATTATTACAAAGTAGCAACATATACTTTTAAATTATTTTTCAAATTATATTATTAATATTTTCCCTCATGTAACAATATTTGTTATGAATTGTCAGAATTCGTTCGTAATTTAAACAAATGTTCTTTAAATTAATATCTTTTGTTTGTATATTTATATAAAGCATTTGTCCAATCTTTAAAGTAAAATATTAAATATCGAATTATGTTCCAAAACAATTATGTTCCAAATTTGCAGAATGAAAGACAATAATATAATGAACAATTTCTGCTCTTTTTCGCCCAATTGACATTTCGATAACCGACCCATGCACGTCCATCAGCTATATACTTGACAATGCGATTTTTATTCTGAATAAATACAATGACGTGTCTCTTTATTCTGATTTTATTAGAGCTCGCGATTCAGAAAGCCTTATTATATATAAATTTTTACTCCCGCAACAGAATTCAAATTATCTTTCATCAGGCCTTCCATTATTTTTGAAGCGACTTTTTGCGCGTCTGAGATTAGTCAATAAATTTTCATGTAAGTTAACCCGTAACGGAAATATTTACTTTTTTAATACAAATGACTTTTGCCACTATTGTAACGATACAAAGACTCAAGATGATATTATCCATTTCTTATGTGAATGTACTTTATCTTATGAACCTAGAAACGTACTTTTAAACTATCTTGGTGTACCAAACTCCAGATCGCTTTGGCTCGAACTACTGTCTTTGAATGATATTGCAATTATTAAAAAACTGTGCTACTTTACTTTAGAGTTACTGGAGAATCGTCGTATTTGATGTCACCTCTTCGATATTCTGTCAGTCTTCATACCTTCTATCAATGTCTCTGTTTTTTTACCTTTTGTATAAATCTTTCTTTCTTTTATTTATTTTGGATCTCACCCCCATACATGTGTACAGTTCTGCATAGACTTTAGACAAATAAATACAATACATACATATAATGAACAATTAAATGAAATCTCATGAAATTCTGACTATAACGTGTTTTCGGACATTCCACCTTAATTTCACTGAAAATAATCTTATATTACGTATAAGATGTGCTTAAATTAAAACCGATTACACTTAATTAAAAACATTTTGTACTGCTTTCAGAAAATGGGACAAAATATTTTCTACGGTAGTGTACATGCCGGAAATATGATATAAAAGTTAACAATATTTTAGATATATTATTTTTCATGCTTGTAACGAATTTTATGCAGATACATTTGTCAAGAAATAAGTATTAAAATATATACTTGTTTGAAAATGTCCAAACTTTTTATCCACGCTATTTTCTCAAAATAAAATGAATTTGTAATATGTTATTTTATATTAGACTTTATTGCAAAACAATATTAATATCTGTACGAAAATGCTGAATATAAAATAAATTATATCAATCAGCGTAAATTTTTGTCAAAACATACTCAAATACTAAAGATAACTAAAATTTTTAACAGTAATTCACAATTAAGATGCGTTACATTTTTTTACTCTTTCTCTTTTCTTTTCACTGTTATATTATAAGAAATAATTAATTATGAGTATTATTATTGCGATATTATTATGATGAAACAACGGTGTGCACATAAGCACAAAACTCGACTCAATATATATATATATATATATTGCACGTTGCATATGTATGTAATTTGCAGACCTAACACAAGCTATTATTCAGTAAGAAAGCAATAAGCACGGAGGTGAAATATGTGAAGTTGCTTTTCTCAATGAATTCAGCGCAGCGACCTACACAAATTGTGTTATAAGGAGAGACGTGTTTTTCAAATGTTTGTGAAATACCGTTTAGTAATACTTGCGAATTGTTATATAACACACGTTTTTCAGCAAAACTACATAATAATTAATGTTCTAATTTATATTATTTTCTAGAAAAAAAAGTTCCAATTTTTTGTTTACACTTTTGTATAAAAATAAATGTAACATTACATGCTAATTTTCCGTAAAAATTGGACTTTACATTTAAAATGTAAATTTAAGCCTATTCATCCGCGTTGGCGACTATTGAATAATCTTCGAGTTCGTTTACACCTTTTTTGTTTTGAATTTATATTATGTTTGTTTTATCAATTTTACTATTAGAAATGCATCTAGAAAACACAAATTTATTGCGAACATTCTTTAAGATTCTAATGAACACCAATTGATGAATGTAAACTTTTTTCTTAATGAATCCATAATGAAGAACCATTTATAATTGTAATGGAAAATTGGTCGATTTCTATTCAAAGTGCGTTTGAATAGCAATTTGAAATGTTAATTAGGAAAATTCGATGTTAAACTGACGATATAAAAATTGCAATTTGTATGCAGGATGTATAATTTTTTTCATTTAAAAAAGCAACGTTATAATTATAATTGCAACTGTTTTGTTTTGCTACATTCTATAATTACTTTTCCAATAGTTGCAACAATTAAACAAAGTTAACCTTCAAGAGCTGAATTTTGTCCGATTTCGAAAGTTGATTTTGAATCAAAATCTTTCTTTAATTTACTTTCTCGCAATTTCTATGTTTGTTAAATATCAAACTAAAAAAAAGTGTGAAAACAATAAATAATTGGGCGTTATTTTTTTGTGGGTGAAAGCAAATTTCACTGTTTGTTTACACGACAAGGTTGTTCTCGCCGGGACAAGTATCTCGTCGGTTCGGGAGAGAAAAGGATCGGCGACCGTCAAAGTTCGAGCATCGATTTCGTTTCATTACACTTGGCGCAAAATATTCAGCGGGCGCAAACACGCCTGCGGCTACAGATTGTGTTGCATTTCTTCGAACCGTTTCATTGCAATCTTATCTTACCCATAACAATCGTCCATCCAACTAATAATATATATTTAAATCATCATTGTTGATGATAAACAATTTCGGCAGATGGTTTTAAACCAACATTATGGAATCCTTGTGATTGTCTATTATTCTTCTTTTTCCGTTTGAATAATCAATTCATTGGATTATAATCTCAGTTGTCTATCATGACGAAAACCATCAAACTTATCTGGAAAGGTGGGTTAATCGAACTCGATTCATTCTGTCCTCTTTGCTCTTATACTACATATCATTTAAGTTGGAGTGAGAAAAGAAATCGATCCAAATAATTCGCACAAAGCAAATGTCTTGAAATTCGTCCGAAAAAAAACTTGTGCGCGATGTTGAAAAACAAATGAAACTCAACTTACCGAAAAGACGCATCTCCGGCAGTTGCCAGCAGAATAGCAGCCGCTGAATTATCCCACAAGCCAACTCCGAATTCCACGACTTTCGACTTATATTTTAATCGCTCCACGGGACTTTCACAAACAATCACAAACGCAATCAAACAAAACCAGAACAAAACCAAGATTAACCAAACAAAAAAAGGAGGTAAGAAACGAAACAAACAAAAATAAACAAAACTTGTTTACTAAAACGGGATAAAAAAAGGAAACAAATCAACGAAAAAAAAATGAGGAAAAAAATGTTAAAATACTTCGTTTCCGAATATTCGTGTTAGCGCTAAAAGCAGTGCAAATTTCGTTGAATTTGGCAGCAAAAATGTCGCATTAGTGCGCGGGAAATTTGAAAAGTTGGAAATGCGCGCGAGCAATCGACACCTGTTGGTCGCACGGCCGCGACGCACCGCAGCAATCTGACTTTTGGGCCGCACGCTCAGTGTGTGTGTGAGTTGTGGGGGCCCCCAGCCCCAAGTCGGAACAACAACAGCCATGTTGCTCGGAACGAGTTGCGCGCAGGTAGCGCCATGCTTGGAGAACGCGGAACCAAACGCAGCTCTCGCAGGGCATATTTGTTTCGCAACGATCCGAGAGTAGGGCCGTTGCTTTTCGTCTACAAATGGCGATGATATAATGTCAATGTGTGTGTATGTGTGTGTGGGAATATGCGTTAAAATATATGTATATACATGTATACACATAAGTTAAACTATATATTGAACATTAACAATTGCGCATGTTTGATATTTCGGATTTGGGACGAACTTTGAACATTATAAAACTGTAAAAGTATATTCGCAACAGTATTTAATCGTATTAATTTGTTGGATTTTTGTATCAGAAATGTGAAATTATATAGTTTCATATTAATATGATCGTATAAAACGTAGTCTATACTATTTATGTCTTAATTAAAATATATTAGTTTATAGTATACTGTATCCGATACTTTATGATATAAAAGGATACTAATTCATATATGAGATAATATAATTTATAAATAAAGAAAGGTTAATCGTAAATATCGGTTATAAATTTTCTACTTTATATATGTATTCATTAAAATTGTCGTAACATTGCTGATTTGTATTTTTTGGATTTTTCAATATGACTGAATATGGTTCTGCACGTAAGGAAATAACTGATTAAAAATTACTATATGTATCCGAGTAAACTTGTGATGGTAAATGCCTTTAGTAAATTTTACTTTTTTAACTTGCTAAAATAATTTTAAAATTATACAAAAAGTCTCTTCTCTCTGAGTTTCGAACTCGGTACCTGCGCTGTTTCTTAATAAACAATCGTACTTTAACTTCGCGGCTATTCTCCCGATTGTCGTTAAAAGTTTTGTTTTGTTACTTAAGAGGATGTCAAAACACTATTTACCGACATTATAGATTTTTTAAATTGCATTTATTTTGAATATTAGAATTAAATTTTAAGACCATACATTGATTTTCTCATTTTTTAAATTTATTTTAAAAG
>JABFPJ010004242.1:0-14232 GCA_022817425.1 Gryon sp. ZL-2020
TAATATAATTATATAATTTTGTTGAATTTTTTAATATATATATATATATTTAGAACAGAATTGTTAAGTGAAACATATTATTTACTTTGTATATATTATTTAGTTTGTTTCATTAAAAATTTTTCATGATATTTTTCAAAATCATGATATTTTTGACTATGATATTTTTTTTCGTGATATTTTTTCCCGTGATATTTTGATCCATGATATTATGACCGTGATATTTTGATCCGGATTCGTTCATTGGATATGAAATCTATGTAAAAGACTGATTTTCGAATATAGATTTTATGCAGATTTTATGAAAATTTCATTGATATTTCATACTCGTGTTATATAGAAAAATATTATATATCGTATGCGGTTTATCTATTCATCATATTGTCTTTGTGCAGAACTGACGTTTTTTTTACTACACATTTGACACTAATTCTCCTAATATTCTATATCGATGACTTCTGGATGTATACATTTTACATATATTTTACTTAAATTCTAAAAACATTTTGTTTAAATAATAATGAGAATCAGTAAAGTTAAAACGAACCTCATCTGCTTGTGAAGGTGGCGTTGTTCCCGAGGCATTTTGGGTCGCATTTTGTGTGGTGGTAGTGGTGGTGGTGGCGTTAGTGCTGGCGGTGGTGATGGCAGTCGCGGACGGCAGAGCCGTATCGTGGGGATGCGCGTGGGCACTTGAAAGGGACGCATCCCTCTCGCGTTCCAGCGCCATTTTGTAGACCTTATTGCGGAGTGTGCTCCGCGGGATGCCATAAATAACCGCGGCCCTGCGCGTGCCAAGTTTACCGCTTTGGATATCCCGTAGCGCCGCTTGCAGTTCTTCCTCGGTGTAGGTCCTTCGGCTCCCGCCGGCGCCTACGGGTACACCGCCTACTCCACCCGGACCTGTTAATCGTGGCTTCGTACGGTAACAGGAGCTGCTACAAACAGAAAATTCATTTTGAGAAATGTCTTGTTCCACGTGCAATAAAAAGATATTATATATACATAGATGATGAAGTAATGTGAAAAATAAATTATTTACAAAAGTGATAGTGCATTTGTGATAATTAGAGATAATAATCACTATTTTTATATTTTATGTTTTTTTTTCAATTTTGCTGTAATATAATTGAGTGTATTAATCATGATTATTTTTGTATTATGAGGAATATTAGAAAATGTTGTCAAATGAAAATAAAAAGAAAGGAGGAAGAATTGAATCCCCAAATTTAAAAGTATGTTATACAGTAGATTACACTTTTATACAATGATTGCATAATGTGTTCAATAAAGTAAAATTAGTAAGACAAAAAGTTGATGTGATTGATATGATATTCATTATAAGTTCTTGAAAATAATTGATTAAAATATTATATAATATCATATAATATAACTTGAATAAAAGTTTTAGATGAGTATAGATTTTAATCACACATTTTATGTTACATGTATATTAAGGTTGCTCTTTAATTAAACGTTGTTCATGAAAGAAAGTAAGCAAATTCTAATGAACATTTGACTAACAGGGTGCTTTTCGTCACTGGTTAGTTTGTTATTGCATTTTATTTGTGATTATATTTTCTTCAATTTCATTTCATTCATTCACAAAACTTGATAATAATATTTATTAAATACTTTCGTATTTAACTATTACTGGATTTCGAGTTCTACATTTTCAGTTAACCCTTCGTTGATTTCGTTCTTACGAATACATCCATACAGATAAATACATTTGAGTGTAAAATGTAATGAAGAAAAAGAAGAGTGAAAGTAACTTCATTAATGAAGACCTAAGACAGATAGACAGTTTAAGATATTTTAATTAAATAATTATCAAAGAATGTGTTTCATATTTGGATAAACCTTTATTACTAACAAACTTATTTTTATTAATTTCCAGTTGTATTATGTTCGAAAAAAAAATTTTTTTTGCAACGCTAACAACAAGGGGGGGGGGGATTATCTGAAAAATGCACATTCGTTTCTCGCAAGTGGTTGAAACGTTTGTTCTATAAACTCGGCGAAAAAGTAAGTCTTTTTTTTTGTTTATTGAATGGCTATTTACGCATTCTTTCTCGCAATTGTTTGAAAGCATTCATTCAAAGAATACGATATCTCGCGTATAGAATTTCGTCAAACAGACGTTATTTGCAATTGAGTCGTCGCAATAATTGACTTAATTTACTTGTTTACCGTATCATTTTTACGTCGGCCCGATAAATCAATACCAAATAAACCGCATTAGATCTTTCAAGAGTGGTATCATGAGACATTTGGGTCACATTTCGTAACGCGGAGACGTGCTTTATGTTTCTCTTGATGTATCTGTGTCAAGGAATTCCGGAAATATGAATCGAGCGTCGAACGAGAAAACGCGAAATGCCGTTCGCGCGAGACGCGTATCGAGCCGCGTGGCTCGGAAAATTTCACATCATGGACAATGTTGAGTTGAGGCTCTGTTTCGTGACGTGCCGATATATCTTATCAGACCGTTTAATTGCGCGCCTGGGTAGGGCAGACCAAACGCAAGGCGGGAAGAGGAGGAAAGGAATATGAACGAGAGGAGCGAAGAGCGGAAAGGAGAATCAAAGGGGGGAGGGGGGAAGCAGGGTGCATGCGCTCGACAGTTTGCTCATACTCCACATTGCGTTACATATGTGTGCATATATCGGGCATTCTACTTTGATTAGATCAATCACTATCAAATTAAATTTTCAACCTTGTGATTGGCCCATTTTTGTTGCAAATTTTCAATATCAATTATGATTGCTTTATTTTTGATTTATTCTTCACGTTTATCCAGACATTCTCGTTGACTTTTTATTCACTTGATATTGTAATGTTTTTTTTCTTTGTATTTTTTTCGTTGGTAGTATAAAAATAAAGTAGTACAGAAATTGAAATAATAATTTAATGAAACATAAATAACTTAATCATTGAACTAAGCGAGAAACATTTTTTTAAATATTGTTAAATGAGAAAAAATGGAGCAATTTATTTTGAGTATTAGCTAATACTTTGGTCAAATTGATCAAATGTAATTTTGATCGACTATGAGGGATCCAAGTCTTAAGATGCGCAAAAAGTGGGTTACGTCATACAAGAGCAGTCTAATGTTAAAGTTTAATCATTCGAATAACAATACAAAAAGTAGAACGTAACATAACGACGATTTTATGTATCAGAGAATTTTATTGTACTTTTCGCGTCTTTGTTGCACGTGCGTTCGGGAAAAGACGGATGATGTTGCGTGGAGCTAATTGATTACTCCAAATTGAAAGATGGTTTATTTGTTGGGGTAAATTAAACAATAAAAGATGATTATGACGTCGGTATATCTTATTTTGCAAAATAATTTAAAGATGAAATTTTGCTAAAGTTAAAGAAAGTTTTTATAACAAAAACTTAAACTTATATTGTAAAGTTGGTGTTAAAACTTAAGAATAGGATGGCATTTTGGGTGATGAAAACTCGCGTTATTAAGTTTTTAAAATAAAGAAAAAATTGAAAAGTGAATAGAAATGTTGTGTATGGCGTATACGTAGTGAATGTTGAATACGTAATAGTGCGCGATCTCGCGTACACCCGGTCAGAGGCGAGCACAAAGAGGGATAGTTTGCGCCTCGGACGCGTCAGAAGGCGCAGATTACTAATAATAGAAGACGATAAAAATTTAACGCGCAAAACATCGCCAGATGAGTCAAAAAACTAGAGTACAAATTTTGTATCATTCTCTTGATCATTTTCAAATTTGGAAAATGTTATCTGAATTTTTTATATAAATTATAAAATAAATGTAAGATAAAAAATATTTTTATATTGATTAAATACAAATTGTAGAGAATAAAAATTTTTTTATAACAATGAATAATTTCTTAATTTTTAATTAACAAAATTTGTTTACCTATTATATTTTGGCATTTGATCAAAGTGTATAAGATTTTTAATCAATTAATACAATTAAGTGAAGAATCGGTTGAAAAAAATATAAGAATACAAGAAGCGCTATGAAATTCGCGAGAATTGTTTTGAATGAGACACTTGCACGTATGTATAATCGACTGAATCCCAAGTTCGTGATATTTTTGAAATGCATTATGCATCGAATGTTTTGCATTTTCAGCCACTGATAAGCGTTTTATATTTAAACAACGAGAACAATGACACCGGCGATAAAAATTTCAAAAGATGAACAATAAAGTTACGATTAATGTAACAGAAGTATGAACGATACGATTAAAAATGCAAACAGTCTGAATGAACTAATTAAAACAAGTTTATTCTTGCTTAGACATACGAGTAATCGTATGAACATTTGTTCAAAAATTTATGCATTTTTTTATAAGCAGAGTAAATGCTTAAACTTAATACAAATTCATATTTCTTCTACCTTAGATATATAGTAATTAATACATATATGAAACTCGAAACGAGTTATGATTATGTGCGTGTAGTTATTAGTTTGCATTGAAAATTATTTTACTTTAATTGATTTAAGGCTTAAAAAGACTTTTTGTACTTTTCTTTGCTTTTGTTGTTTTTACGATATTAGTAAAGTGTATTCCTTACCTTCAAAATTGTAAAAAAATATTTTTTAAGAAAAACTTGACTTTAATTAATATAAAAATCTTTTTAAACCTTTGAAAATAGTTACTTAAAAACAGTTATTCGAAGACGACGCATCAAAAATACTGAGTTGTTGATTTTGCAAATAAAAGATTTTTATTACTTAACTATTTTTTGATGGTAGTGACAATTACATCCGATACCCTGTCCTTCCTCCTTTTGAGTCTAAATATAAGGAACACAAAAATTTAAATGTAACAAAACTCAGATTAAAATTAAACGTTAAACTAAAAAATAGAAAAACCTCAACTATGCTTAACATTCAGAAGAAATCTAATAAAACCGAACTAAAAAAGAAAAAAGAACGAAAAACTTTTTAGTGTGCTAATAAATTATTTTTTTAGCAAAAAGAGAGGGGAATGATATTCTGCTTGTTAACTGTTTAAAGTGGTAAAAATGAAAACTTAAGAAAAATCTAAAGAACAATAAAAGTCGCATCGAATGTTAATAGAAAGAGCGGTTAACGACACGTCTAACGAAAATCGCAGCTTATCGACCGTTACGCGACGATAAAAAAGATTGTTTTCTTTCTTTTTTTTTTCGTTTGCCCATTTCAAACGTAGAATCCTCCGAGCTGCACGCGCGCGAGCTTTAAACCCTTTAGCGCGCAAACAAACGCTGGAACAAAATTCGCGTCTTTGTTTGCGGATTAGCCAGCGTTTTCGGCGATCAACGGGATTCTTTTTGTTCGAACTGCAAACGAAAAATCGCCGGATTAATCCGAAAAGCTATCTTCTTTATTTCCAATTTTCGTTATTTTTAAATTTTTTATTGTGGGATATAATTAATTCATTATTTCATTTAGTTGAGTTATGTATTAGAGTTGATAATTGTTATTTTGATATCAAATCATTTTCTGATAAAATTTATATTTTTTAAATATAGCAATTGATATGATTGCTATATTTAATATAAATTTTTTTTAGTATTTGGATTTTTCAAATTATCAGCAAAGTATACATAAAATTTTTCTTTTTTTCGTTGTAAAATGTTGAAATTTAAAGATTACAATATATTTTTTCTAAGCAAGTTTTTAAAATTGCAATGACAAAAGTCGTAAAATTATTTAGTATTTTGTATAATAATAATATTAACAATGCCAGATTGAATTTGATTGTTTTATAATTACTCTTATCATAAAATGTTATATTGTTAAATTTGTTATCTCAATGTAAAACTCTAATTTGAGCATTTTTACAACATTTTACAAAAATACTGCAAATATTTTTATAAATTTATAATAAATCATATTTTACAAGATTAAAACTTATTTTTATTATATATGTAAATAATAAATAAATTGTTATACATACATTAATATATTTAAATGTACATACATATTTTTGGTTTCTATTCAATATGATTTATGAAATTATACTCACTTGAAGATGGTTTTTGGATCGATGCCTGCCGGCATTCGAAGAGGTATTTTCTGTTGTTCTAATAAGGATATGTTGTTGTCCTGAAAAATCATAAAAATAAATACGTCATTCGAGTCGATTAACGTGATTTTGTCGGACTTTTTAAATCGCAAATTCGGTATAAATGTACGTGACTTTAGCTTTAACTGTGAGCTCAGCGACTTGATAGATTCATTTTGTTTACCAAGTCGACAGTCACGTGCCTTTTCACGTTGTTTTGCAATAAAACATGATTTTTTAAATAATAGTTCTTTATTTTATTTGCATTTTTTACGCGACTTTACATGATTTTATTAACAATTACTTTTATCAAAAAGTAAAAGTATACAATTACAATATATAGTAAACACAGAAAGCTTTATTATAAAAAATGTAATAAAATATAATTAAAATTTGCTTTAAAAGTATTTCTTAATTTATAGAAAAATATGTACCAAGAAATTAAGATTAAAAAGAATATAAAATACATTTTGGAAAAATGGTAAAAGTCTTTTACCTGAGAATTTTTGGGTTTGGCTGAGAGATCCAAAGGTTGATCCGTGGTGGCGTTGTCCTGGTGCGCCTGGACACCAACGAGTGGTGCCTCTCTCGGTGGCAGACACCATTGTGGTAGAAGTGTTGGATAAGTGCCGCTTAACGCGGCCGCAACTACAGATGCCGCCATGGGGTCGACTTGCACTGACATCGGGGACTCTGTTGATCGCCAACTACCGCTGCTGTCACTGTGAGGACTCTGCTTGTTCGATGAAAGAAAAGAAAAGCAAAAAATAGTCGTCATTCATAAAGATCGAATCATTACTGCAAAAATCAAACAGCTTCATTTCCGAGCTTATGTTTCTGAATGTCTTTCTCATCAATTTTTCAGTCGTGCTTTATCAAAGCTCAATTATAAAGTTTCAAGATGTTTTTGCTCTCAAAGCAAATATTACGCATCATCTATAGTTGATGAATTTTTGTATAAAACTTTATGGCATTTTTGTCAATATAGGTGATAAATATACATTGAATCATTTTAATGAGATACTTTTTCCTGGGATCAGCTTAAGAATAATATTTTTATAAGTAGATCTATCAATCAATCATTCTTAATTTTATTCGTGCAAAATTGTATATATAAACTATTTTATTTTTGTTCTAAGAAAAGTAACATTGCACATGAATTTAGTATGAAAGTAATTGAAATTTATCTTACAAGGGGCGCCTGATCGTCGTGGGGCAGTTTGCCATCGAGACAGAAGTAACACTTGTCAAGTGGCTTCCAGTCTTCTGGCGGTGGGCTGGCTCGTCGACTTGTGAGCAACGGCGCTAACGATGGCACTGTTGCGTTGATGTCCGCGGCTGTCGTTTCTGAACTCTTGTTCGTTAGAGATAATCGAATATTAGCCGGGTCCGCGTTGTTCACGGCGGCTGGTGTCTCCTGGAGCTCTTCCTCTTTTTTTACTCGGAGTAAACCTGGCGTTACTTGTACCCGATCTAACGTCACTTCTCCAGTTTGATCCTATATGTTTTACATTATTTGTAATTTAATGTTGTATCATTTAACTAAGCAATTTATTTTTTCTTATTTTTAATAACAATTAAGTAGTATTTAAGGTATCATATAAACATCTAATGTATGAGACTTTGAATAATATTATTGATATGTCGAACAACAGAATAAAAGGAGTATCATAATTAATGTGACTTGAAGCATTATTATTACATTTAAAAATAGTAGATACGTAGAATATGTATTTATAATCTTATTATTATTTAATGGTAAGTGTAAATGCTAACGAAATACAAACGATTGAAAGATTTAATAAAGTTATTGCGCTGAGAATAAGTTACAGTGCGATTAATAAATATTGAATAGAATAAAAAAGTGTATTGCAGTTAGATTTTTAAACGAAATATCTAATTCATAAACATTCTGTCTATGTATATTTAGACAATATTTGCAGCTGGGAGTCAGTTATTATTCATTGATACTAATCAGTGAATGCCAAAAAATTCCACCGAATCAAATTTAAACAGGATGGCATTTTATAGAATATATGAATTTAAAAAGAATGTATATTTTTCGAATATTTTGTGTAGCTTGGATAAAAAATGCACTTTTCATACAAAAATTCCAGGAGTGAATTTAAATTTTCATCTATGATAGTAAGTAATGTCATGACTATTGTTTCATTCATTGTAAGTTTCATGCAAACTATGTACTAAAACTGTAGTTGAATATAAATTCGCAAGCTTAATTAGAATTTAATGAAATAAATTATCACACGTAATGTTCAGCGTTCTTTTGAAAATTACTATTACACTTACATTACTGTTTTTTAAAACTATTATAAGTATAGTAATAAAACATTCTTAAAAAAATAAGAAATTAAAAAAGAAAAATAGTTGTCAGTTCATATCAGTATTTATCTGAAAACAGTTTTTTTCATATTATAATCTTTTTAAGAATTGTGTTAAAAAATCCTAGTAATTTGTTGTTTAAGTTTGCATCTCTATCAGTCTCAATCTAAAATGTTTAATTTCAACCAACATTTACAGGAATTGTAATTTTATTAATTTTAATTTAACTTTAATTGATTTAGTGCAATAGAAATCTTAAATTTGTACTGGAAAGTTTGAAAGTATATATGATTATGATTCAATCTAACGATGCGATTATATAATCATGTTTAAAAAGCTATTGTCTATCCAAAAAGTAAAACAGTTACAGAATTGTAAATATTACGTTACAAGTCAACATATAATTAAGTCCACAGGAATTTTCCACATTTCCAAATATTTAATATATCAAAAAAAGTAATTGGAGTATTTATTTATGATTGTTAATGTTTATTTTTCAATTTATTTTACTATTGTCTATATAATCTAATATATATTTTAAAGTTTTAACAATTATAAATCCGATATTATTTAAATTCAATTGCACTTAAACTGTTTTATCAAAATTGCCCTAACTTGTGGCGTAGAAGTGTTGGTGGAAAGAAGATTAGGAACAGATTATAAGAAGTTTATATAGACGAGTTAGTCTGTGTAGATCCCTTATAGGTTTTCTACTTCGTATCTATACTAACAGTTCAGATCAATTTCACTAGGGAGGTCATCAATACCCTACTTCAAGTCTATTTATGTACTCGAATTTTTTTTGGTAGTTACATAGCTTTACTAATAAATTTTACATTTCTAAATAGAGTTGGATTCAATTCACAATCTTACAATTTTATATGTCTAATTCTAGTAATTTTATACTCTTAATAGTAAGTCTATATTCTTGCTTATACATTCGACAGTTTTATTACTATATACTACTTCTATACACTTAATTGATAGTAAAAGTTTATTATTAGTATCATTTTTGGTCAATAGGTTCTATAGATCAACTATACGGAAAATTGTTTTGGACTTTTGTTGCTCTAGCGTTTAGTATCGCAGCAGTGCTCCGTATTTCGTACGACTGGCCACCTGATTTGGAAGCGCTTCCAAATTTAGGAGATTTTAACTTAATCTTTAAAACTTAATGTTAGAATCTCAAATCCAGTCGCACGAAATGCGGAGTACTACTGCGATACTAAACGTTAGTGCAAAAACATTCCAAAAGTATTTTCTGTTTACATTCTACTATGAATAACCGTATTGACACTATAAAAACAAGTGTCTCATTTTGAGACATTTTTGATTATTAAAACACCAAAGATGTCTCATTTATTCAATTTTAAGACGTTTTCCGCGTCTCAGTCATCAAAAATGTCTGAAAATGAGACACTTCTTTTTTTAGTGGAGCCATAGAATTGAAAAATAAACCTTGGTCCCCTCGGTGTCGTTGGTTTGGTCGTTTTCCCTGGACGTGTGATCGTTTTCCCTGAGCGGGCTGAGAGGTTTGTCCGTTTCTTGTTTGGGTTTGAGTCGCCTCTCTTGTTCGTCGAGCGACTCGTTTTTGCCGTTGTTGAGCCGTTTTGTTGGCGGCTCGGGTTCTTCGTCGTCGTCCTCGAATGGCCTCTTCGACGTACTGTTGGTCGTTGGAATTGTCGTTGCAGCTGTTTCCGTGGAATCCGGAACAAGCACTTCCGAGGCTTCTACCTCGAGCTTGATTCGGCAGGGCTCGTCCGGGCCAATAGGTTGTTGTTCGTCCTGAGGCAGATGGTGGTTCGCGAGCTTCCTCAGGTTGGCTGGCTCCTGCTTCAGCTGCGCCTGGAGCTTCGCCTGATTTAACGCTCCCAACGCGCCCACGTTTGCGGGGAATAACCGCTGCTGCTGTTGGGAGCCTTGCTGCAATTGTTGCTGTTGCGTTGACAAATCGCTGCTGCGAGTGCCACTGTACAGACTGTCCTGATATTGCACCCATCTCCTACGGCCCATCAACTCCTCCGCTACCCGCTCCAGACCTGTAAAGACAATTAAACTACATCAAAATATGATGAGAACTTTTGATTGCAAACATTTTTCCAAATCAAATCTACAGTTACTTGCTCCACAAAAATATGTAGTAATACGGGCAAATTGATATCGAATCTCTTTGAAAGATTCTTCATTTTAATCATTTTCCATTCCAAATTATAAAGTACATTTTAATGTTAGAATGAAATAAAGATGAAAATCTTTCGTATTGTGAAAGGTATTATATTTTAACAGTTTGTTATCAATTATAGACTTTGCATAAAAAATAACTGTTCACTTCTAGTTGATTCAATTTTTAAAACAATACCGCAAATACGTTTGCGTAATGCATTTGTCAAGCAAAAATGATAAATAGCATTAGCCACATCTCGAATATCTAGTGTCAAGTTTGCGGATGAATTACACTAAAAAGTTAGCCAATTTTTCCGTCGAATCAAGTTAGACTGAAGCAGAAAACAAGAGAAAAGAGAGAAAAAAAAAAAAGAAAAAGAAAAAAACAACAAATACAAAGAGAACAAAATTATAGACGAGACCTAGTTGATTCTTCGTGCATTCAACAAAATCAAAAGCGGATCATTTGAACTGATTTTTCGTTCGTTATTTTTGCATCGTCGATAGTCAACTTGTCAACTATGTCGGAGTTTCCTTTATACGCGATAGAGGTGGCGATAAGGACGCATTTTTTCACTTCCTTTTTTCCGACTTCTAATAGTCGAGTCTTATCGTCGCGACATGACGTACAGCCTCGAGTTTGAAGCGAAAAAGGCCACACGCGAAAAAGGCTTTACCCAATCATTTAGTGCGCGGCACTGTCAACTGCGAAGAAAAAAAATAGATTAATTTCAAACGATTAAATTACTTCTGTATAAAATCCGACGTTCAATTATCAACGACATTCGTGATCAAAATTGTATAATGCACAGCACGTTAATTAACATTCTTCTTATTAAAATGACATATAAGTTAATATTTGTATTGATTTTTGTATTTATTTTTCAGGAAGACTAGTTTGCTTAAAATGATACATTCAAGTGAAAGTTGAAATCTTTTTAGTGATTAAAAATAAATCAAAGATTGAATAAAAATGTGATTTTTGTTGATAATTAAATACAGAAAATTAAAGGTTCTTTGTGAATAGATAAAAATTAATTAGATAATTATAGCAATTAATAAATTGCTTAATAATTGTTTTTCGCATATCCTCGTTTCTTAATCTAAATGATTCCAATGATGAAAAAATTGCAAGGTTCTCTGAAAATTAAACAATGGTCCTTCGAGGCGAATATAAATAAAATTTTTCATCCAACAATTTTACAGCGAATATTTTAATTTTCTCTCAAAAATGGTTTAATTTGAATTCTCAACGGTCAAATTTCTTTGAAATATATGGAAGAGAGCTTCAGTTTTGACCTCAATTTAAATTTCAATTAAATAATTCAAATGTTTCCTCGACATTCAGAAAATTTGTTCATTTCTTTTGGCGCGAAATTAAAAGCTTGTTTGTCAAATTTTCGTACCGTTTTTATAACATAAAACAACCAAAGTCAACTTGCATCATTTTTGGATCAGCGGGGGTAAAAAAAACAGAACAAAAATAAAAGAGGTGAAGAGAAAAAAAACTTGTGTGTTCAATAGAACTCTGAGCCGATGAATCGTCGTACTTCGACAAATGGCGTTCGTATAATCGTATCGACCGATTCCACAGGGCATCGAACAATTTAATTTGAGAATTCCGTACGGGCAGGAATGTCGCGAATGGTTTCCCAGAAATACATACATACCGGCTGTCCTTAATGACCCTGACTGTCCGCTCACGGGTGACAAAATCAATTGCACACCGCGGGAGCTTGAACAATCAACAATAAACAATCGCTTTTCAACAATGCTGCGAATGTGCGCAATTTTTATTACAGTCGATTTCGTTTAAGTGAAAACTGATAGACGAGTAACTGCCAATTTTTTATTTATTTGCCAATGCAAAAGAAATAACTCCAAATCATTCCGGATAAAAAACAACGTTGTTTCGAGAGCAACGATGTGTAAATTAAAATTTAAATTACAACAAAGAAAAAAAGTCGGTTGAAACTTTAACGATTTAATAAATGTAGATAAAACTTTGATTTACATCGTTTGGATAGACAATTTTTTTTTCTTTGATATATTTATTGAGTTAACAAAAAATAAAGATATATACATATCTTAGAAGAAATAAACAAGTTTGAATTTGTTTGTTGAATAATATGGCAATTTGAATCTATTTATTTAGCTTTAATTAATTCATGATTTTGGAATTTCATTAGTGTTTGTAAAATTAATTAATTTTAAATGTTTAAGATTGTGCATGATAATTGATAGAAATTAAGTAATAATAAATTGGCATCTCTTTAATAAAGCTAATTTTTTATTCAATCACAATTGTGAATATTGATCAATCGAATTGTAAATTTATTTGACTAACACTCGCTCGCTTTAAAATAATATAGTTTCTTTTGTGAGATTATAAGTTGACATATAATAATAAAAAAAAGAATTAAAATATTGATTTAATTCTCATTTTGAGTGTTATACAAATATTTATTTTCAACTAAACAATTAGTTTATAATATATTTTTGAATCTCTCTTATTTTTGCGATTCAACAACGCTTCCCTATTAATAAATTCGAATGCATATTTCTACTTTGGAAACTTGATTAATAATTTAGGCAACTTTCTTGTCTTATCCCACCTGTAGATTGTTTTTTTAATGTTAATTTCGTAACTTTGTGACAAAGTGATGAAAATCACTTTACTTGGTTTAATTTGAAAAAAAAAAAAAAAAAAGAACGGAGACAAAATCGATCGCCATAAGTTTTGAAGTTAGAATGACAATTTGCTGTACTTTTCGCTGACCTACTTTATGTATAAAAATGGGTACAAAAACAATAGAAAGGCCGAAGGGGAAAAAAGTATAAGTCAATAAATAAATGTCCGAGCGACAAAACAAGTCGCGAAATAAATGGCAATTGCATCGTAAAGTGCATCGCGTTGTTGGTAGCGTGCAGAGCATTTCCGTAAACGGCAATTATATATTTGATAAGCCACGCCGAAGTAGAGCGTTTCAATAATAGTTGCACGAAACGATGGTTGTGTCGTCGTTGGACGCGACGACTTATGTGTTTAGGTGTACGCGTGTGCGTAATACGCGGCCGCAGGCAATGTGTCGGCTGCAAACATTTGACAAACAATAATCATTTATTCAGATGTTTTTCACGTCCCAAACGTTTGTAAAAGTCTCGCGCAATATCTCTTTATGTAATTTTTATTTTATTTCGTGCACAGGCGCAATTTACGATACTCCGATTGCATCTAGCGGATCTGCCAATACTGCTGGTCATTTTCAAAACAATTTGGGCGATATTTATTTTTGAGTTAATCAAACAATTTTTCAATTTTCAAGCAAAATTGTATACATAACAGACGGTCTGTTATAAGCGCACATATATAAAAGAAAATTCACAATACTTATTTAAATATTACTTCTTAAATTTTAAAATCTATGAGAATTATTTTTAAAGATATTTGTAGAAACGCGAAGTTGATTACTTTACTTACTTAGTGTATAATATAATTTATTATTTAATTTTGTATTTATTACACGCAAAATAAAATTACATTAAAAATTACTATACTGTACAGCAGCGCTGTCATAGAAATATTTTGTTTACATTATTACAAATCTGTTTACTTTCAAAATAATAGAATTATAGAAAAATTTGTGATACGGAATAGCAATTTTTACTATACTGTATGACA
>JABFPJ010004243.1:0-14230 GCA_022817425.1 Gryon sp. ZL-2020
TTAAAAAAAGTTAAAATATTTGTTTCAATGAAGATATTCACTCATTACATATTATCACATTTATTTAATCATTGGTTATCTGCAATTATTTGGAGATATTTCAGAATCTGAACTGAGGGGTTTTTCATCAGTTATTTGAAATGAGGGGTTTTTCAAGCTTAAATCTAAACTGAGGGGTTTTTCACTGGTTAGTTCAGTTGAGGGGTTTTTCAAGCGTTAACACGAATTGTAGGCTTTTTCAACAATAATTTGAACTGAGGGGTTTTTCAATCATAATTTTGAACCGTAGGGTTTTTCAATGGTTATTTGAACTGAGGGGTTATTCAAACACAAATCTGAACTGTCGGCTTCTTCCAGGGAGCCATCGACATGATTTTGACATTGATTATCGACGTAAATAAGAGATGGCGTTAAAGTAACAAGCAATCGTTAAAATTTTAATTAATGAAATTCGTACTTACCAAATTTCAGTAGTAATTTTAATTGAATTTATTTTCTATATTTTTTATCGAAGTATATAAACTCTAAGTATATTTCACTTTAAGTATATACAACTAGAAATAAATATTAAGTTTTGAATTACGCGCCAAAAGTAAAGTTTGAATACTCAACACCACTGATCGAGCGCAACTCATTTCAACTCTTTCGAACTCTTTGCAACTCTGCGACAATGATAATATTTGATTTCAAAGAGTTACGCTCTTTGTAACTCTAAGCAACTCTTTCAAACTCTCGGAAAAAGAGTGAGAAAGAGTTGCGCAGAGTGGTGAGTGGTCAACCCCTTGGACGGCGCATAATACCTGTCGCTCCCCTACAGTAATTTTTTTAATTATAAACAAATAATTTATAATATTTCTTACATATTTAAAAAAAATCTAATTATGATTTTCTTGTTACCCGCAAAGATGAAAATATATTTCTCAAAATATATTTGACACATATTTTTTTGCCGTATTACGTAAACAAAACATATTACGTATTCAAAATATATATTCATACGAGTACTTTGATATGACACACGATTGCTTGAGCTCGTATTTCAATTTGAATTTTCTTTAAAAAGTTTGTTTTTCTCAATAAAATTTTGTAATAATATTGAAGCTGAGATCCATTGCTACATGGTTTACAAATGAGATTGGTTGTTATCTCAAGATCTTATCACATTTTCTTGATTAGACGAAGTCTTACTCAAATATAATTTGGAAGTCGACGGCTGCCGTCCACTTCCATGATTTATCTCACGGAATCTTTTTTCTTTTATGGCGGAGTATCTCCACTTTTATTGGTTGCCGACTCGTATCGAGAGTGTGCACGAGTCTACTAGCTGGGTCTTACAAACATCGTCACTGATTGGCTATCATCATTGGAGGGAACAAGCTTTCTGGTCAGCTGTTTTTCACCAAGGGATCATTTTCTATTTCATTGGTTATTTCCATTAGTATCGAGTTAATATGAATGACAACAGAGACCGAATTTAGAAGCAACGATGAGGTAAGAGAAACAGACAAGACGTCCTGCTCTTTCTAGCAACCTTTGCATCGTTGCCACGCCGACCACACGTGCTCAACATGTAGTTGCGAATACACCGATAACAATATCAATTTTGATTCAAACTCTGAAAAAATGGTGTGATGATTTAAAGACCAGTTTTTCAGAGAAAATTGATGCAGTCGTTGAAGCTTTCGAATCGAGACTCATTCGCATTGAAAAAAACGTTACTGAATTGACATGTAGAATACAGGTAATCGAATCCAAGTCGAACTTCAACGAATTATCAACAACTATTGTCAATAAAATTTACCAAGAAATACAGAACAGAATTCGTCGTTTAAAAAATTTTATTATCTTGGGCTTGTCTGAATGTTCTAATTCAAAAGCTGATTTGTTGAAGGATAATGACATTTTTAATAACTTTGCTTTGACGCCGCGCGCAATACATTACTTCAGATTGGGTAAAAGATACATGAATGACATTCGGCCACTGAAAGTGATTCTTGGAAATCAGAACGATGTATCAAACTATATTTGCCATTCGGGATAAATTCACAGCCGCAAATTTACGTATCAGGAATGACCAAACACCTCGCGAAAAAGAAAATCTTAAATTGTTACGTTTTGAACTGCAAGCACGACTGGATAACGACGAGAATGATCTCACCATCAAGTATATCAACAATGTACCAACGATCGTGAAAAAAAAGTCTAAATCGGGAATACATAAACAATTCCAAATATGGATATTTTTCTATTTATATTAAAAAGAGGTCTTTATACTAAATTGTTAATATTGTCAATGCTACATGAGAATGTTTCGCTTGCGAATTATGACGTAATAGCCTTATGAGAAACTTGGCTTCAAGAAGATATCTAGAGTTCAGAATTAGCCCTACATGGCTATTACATATTTAGATGTGATCGAAGTAGTCTTAATAGCCGTTTCTCGCGAGGAGGAGGAGTAATGATCGCAGTTCGCCAATAATATGCCAATTGTCAAATTAATAATCCTGATAATTCATTAGAACAAGTTTATGTGTATTTATTTTAATCACATGAAAATAATTATTGACTAATAATTATATACCATCCAATAGCAAAATATGTATGAGAATGTTAGTAGATCGTTGCTTACATTGAACACAATATACTCAGTATGTAAAATTATCTTAACTGGTGATCAAGGGGCGCGCCAACGTCCCGACGAGCTAAGGCGCTAAGCAACACTATTTTCTGCGATTTTGGCCGACATAACCTCAATCGCATGATTATCGCCCGTTTTTTCAAACTTAAGATACATCTTTATAGTTACATTATCTAAATTTGATTTTATTTTATCCTATACTAATAACCAAAATAGTTTATAAAAAAAGTCAGCAAATATTATATTTTGCACATTTTAATTTTGATTCTGCGTTACCTGTCAAAAATAAGATTTTGTTCTCATTACTAGATTTTGTCTTACCATGGTGACTTTTGTCTTACCATGAAGTAAGGTACATAGGTCACTTTTCGCCTAATCACTGCAAATAGCGAATATTTTAAACGTGGGAATTTGAATTCGAGTGTGAGAGTTATTATTAATTATGCAAATTTTTATACAAATCCAATATTTATTTTACAATTACCATCATTTTGGCGGCATTTTAAAATAATTTAAATAGAAAATTATTATGATTATAATATTTTAGCGGTATTTTTCATTTTTGCAGTAATTTTAAGAACATTTATTGAAAAATAAACAACAATAATTTTTAAATCGTTTTAGCGACAAATTGAAATTAATGTGAAGTCAAAATTGTACAATAATTTTCATGAAAATTAACAAAATTACCTTACAAAGATAAAAAATGGACGAGGCAAGCTGTTTGACTGCATACTTTTTCCATAAACTATATTAATTTTAAGACTGAAATGAATTAAAAACTATAAAATTAAAAAGAAATAAACTATAGAAAATTAAAGAGAACAAATTCAACATGAAAAATACAATTAAATTATTTTGGCACAAAAAAGACCAAAATCAAAATAATAATTAAATTATTTTGGCGGGAAAATAGATCAAATTCATAATCAAAATAATAATCAAATTATGTTTGCGGCAAAATCAAACTAATAAATACATTATTTTGGCGGGAAAATAAACAAAATTCATAATCAAAATAATAATTAAATTATTTTGGGGGCAAAACAGATCAAATTCAACATCAGAATTATATTTAGATTATTTTGGCGGCAAAACCAAAAGAATACTTCAAACTTATACATTATTTAAGAACTAAAAATTACCTTAGAAAGGTAAAAAATGTACGAGGCAAGGTTTCTATAGTACTCCCTGTCCCCTAAACTATAAACCATAAAATACATTCCAAACGATTACTTTAAATTTATAAAATATTATACAGCTAAAAATTACCTTACAAAGGTAAAAAATGGACGAGCCAAGGTGTCTATAATATTCCCCAAACCCTAAGCTATATTATCACCAAAACCTTTAACAACACATTCGGATTTTATACATAAAAAACATGTGAAATCATGTAATGAGCCAAGTATACAAAAAACCCACAAATCTAAATCAAAATATAATTTACAATATATTCCTCCTTCCAATTTCGGTATAACAAAGGTGTGAAATCTTTCGAAATTCTTTTTCATTTTTTTTAGTTTGGTTTTAGTTTGGTTTGATTTTCGTTTAGCTTGGTTTCCGTTTGGTTTGGTTTTAGTTTAGTTTGATTTAGTTTAATTTCGGTTTGGTTTTAGTTTGGTTAAGATTTATTCTTGGCTCATTAAATGATTTCACACCTTTGTTATATGATTTCACATGTTTTTTATGTATAAAATCCGAATGTGTTGTTAAAGGTTGTGGTGAGAATATAGTCTAGGGTAAAGGAAATACTATAGACACCTTGGCTCGTCCATTTTTTACCTTTGTAAGGTAATTTTTAGTTGTATAATATATTATAAATTTAAAGTATTCTTTTGGAATGTATTTTATGGTTTATAGTTTAGGGGAAAGGGAGTACTATAGAAACCTTGGCTTGTACATTTTTTACCTTTCTAAGGTAATTTTTAGTTCTTAAATAATGTATAAGTTTAAAGTATTCTTTTCGTTTTTTAATTTACCTCGCGTAGACTGGAGTAACTTCTCTCTCGGGGCTAAATGTACATTTGTAGAATCCACATCTAGTCACATTATTAACTGCTCGCAAGGCTTGTCTTATAGTATTAATTACTTGAATTTATATCAGCACAACTGTATTTATAACTTCAATAATTCTTTACTTAATTCAATTTTTTCGTCGATTCCTTACTTTATTGTCGAAGATGCGAACGAACAATTACAGCCTGATAACAATCACTCCCGCTTGTTTGTACTTTTACTTTATCTCCATCGATAATTAAATCAGAATCGTGTTCTAAACGAAATTTTAAGGCAAACTATGTTTCCTTCTAAATGTTATGATTGTGTTTTATTTTTAAATAACTTCGACTGGAACAACTTATTTGCTGAAACTAATGTTAATGAAGATGTTAAAGTTTTGTATGATATATTTGCGCAACGCATACAACTGTTTATCCCTTTAAGATCATAAGTTCCCTTATTGGTTTGATTCGACAATAAAAAAATTGATTATGAGAAAAAATTAGCGCACAAAACTTACAAAAATAGTCGATCTACTGAAAATTACGCGTTATTTTCTCGATATCAAACTCAATGTAAATCTTATTTGAGATCTTTGCAAACTCAATACTTCTACGCTATCGTAAGTGGCATCCGCTCAAATCCGAAAAGTTTTTGGAAATTTACTAATCAATATCGTGAGAACAACGATATACCATTTAATATTACATTTGATGACCGTACAAGCTATAATTACGACAATGCGTCGAATTTGTGTAAACAATTTTTTAAATCTGTTTCTTCTACTGACACGCTTGCTATCGATATAAGCAATTTACAAAACTTCGAATCTCCGTTAAACATGAATAACATATATTTTTCTCTTGCTGATGTTTTCATTAATATCACTGATCTCAATATATATGCAAGTCCAGGTTCAGATGGAATTTCCAATGTTTTTTAAGTAACTGTGTACATGCTGTTTCTAATTTTTCTCTCTTAGAACAGGAATTTTTCCGCCCAGCTGGAAAACTAGCAAAATAGTACCTATATTAAAAAAATCAGTTACTGATTACAGACCCATTTCAATCATTAGCTCTATACCAAAACTGTTTGAATAGCTTATAATCCCTCCACTTTATCAAGCATTTAATTTTATTTTATTTGAAACACAACATGGAATCATCGAACGAAAATCAAGAACAACTAATCTCGTGATTTGATCACACCACCAATGGCCATTATTCAGATTTGCTTGACGTTACATCCGAGGTACCACAAGGTGCGCACCTTGTCCCCCTTCTTTTCAATATATTTATCAATGATTTGTCATCCAGACTGCAACAATGCGACTTCTTGTTATACGCCGATGATGCAAAATTGTTCTTCGATATAAACACCAGCGAAGATGCCTAGGTCTTGCAACAAGATCTGAACAATTTTTGTTCTTGGTATTTTGATAATCATCTTTCAATTAACCCTTCAAAGTGCAGTGTCGTACACTATACACGTCAGAAAATTCCAGTACTTTATGAGTACATTATAGGCACTGAACATTTGATTTCGGCATCAGTCATTAAAGACTTGCATGTCACGTTTACTGCACAGTAAAAAAAATATTTAAATATTTACACGATTTCGTGTAAAAATACAAATTAATGTCTAAAAAGTGTTAATTGTACACCGATCGGTGTACCAACAGCCAATCATAATTATACTTCAGATATATTTACACCTTTGGGTGTAAAAAATTACACCGAAATTTTTACACTTTTACACTGGCACGAGATTTTTTTTACTGTGTGATGATGGCAGTTTCCGTAACCCATCCACGCATTTACTTTTATTTAACCGTTTAGTTAGACCTATCTTGGCATATTCGTCTCCAATTTGGCCGCTATTTACTCTGTCTGATAGTAAGTTATTGAATTCTGTTGTGAGAAAGACATTTTGTATTGAATTCTGTTTTATGCAAAATCTGACATATCACGACAGATTGCCGATGAATTTTGACAACCATGATTACACTCGAGTTGAGCGCAAATTTCGAATCCAAACGCTAGAACATAGACGTATTATTGCTGATCTTGTTTTATTATACAAATTATGTAATGGGTCAATTAACTGTCCTTACTTGTCGAGTAAAATTGGTTTTTTGTCCCTTCGAGATCATTGCTTAATAGTTTGAGACATCATAAAAATATTTGCCATAATATATATGTATACCGTGTAGCAAAATACGGAAACATTTACTGTAATAATATCGATTTTTTCAATATTATATTCAGTGAATATATGAGAGTGATCAATCTCAGAATCTCACAACAATAATATGCAAGATTGTAAAGTTTAACTTATTGTATCATTATTTTTATATTAATGTGACAATTATATTTGATTGTACAAAGTATTAAGAGTGTATTCCCGTGGATATTGTAAATAAATAAATCATTAAATGTTCTATGTATTTTTCATATATCTTTTGTATATTCTTACAAATGTATTTCAGAAAATATATAAAAAGTATATACTATTTATATAATTTCTTGCCATAAATATATTTTTTTTCAGAAAAATATATTTTATATATATTCTGAAAATATATTTTCGATCGTGTGGGTATTAATTAATTTTTAGTTATTTTTTGGTATACTTTAGTATTTTAAAAATCCTCTAGTAGTAGTTTATCCAATGAACTATGACGCCTTCGAAAATAAACAATTTAAATTCCTTCTTAAGTTGCTTTTTGGCTTTAAACGAAAACGAACATTGAATCAGTACCGCAATAGTTTAAGTTCAGTACTGGCATAGTACCAGAATAGTATTCACATAACAGACACTTCTAGAAAGCAAGAAATAAGCAGTGCTGATTCGTGCGTCAATAGAATTTATCGCTGATACTGATGCAGTATTCTGCGAAGAAAAAATTTTGTATATTTTTTCAGTGCAATATTTTTTAATGTGCAATACATATCACTCTATATGCAATATACAAATATCACTAGATTATTCATCACTAAAGCTAATTCAACAGAAAAATTTTACGGTTACATTTATACCACTTTTAGTTCACATGAACCAAAAGAAATATTTTTTTTCAATGAACTCATTATTTCTATTTAATGAATTCACTTCATTCACTAAAATCACTTACATTCCGTAAATTCAGTGACTTCAGTGAAAATTACTGAAGTCATTGTATTGTCACTGATTTGTTAATTATGCTATTAACTTATACTTTAATTTTTCATTTGGCAACAAAATACTAAATCTATATATACGATGTATGACTTTGACGCATGAGTCAGCAGTATTTTTTATATTATTTATTCTACTGATACGTTTAGTTCATTCGTATCATGCCAACACTGAGCCCATAGTGACAAATCAGACGACGTTGTGTTGCTACATAGTATTCAACTAGCATCGACAACGTCGCTGCTACGTCGCTCGCTCGTACATCTGAATTACTCTTGATAGCTGTTTCTGAAACGTAGTTATCCGATACTGTACCTGAAGTGAGTGTATCTATCCCCGATTACCAAATTGTTAGACATGATAGGATTGGTAGACGTAGAGGAGGGGCTTGCCTCTACATTCATAGTTTTATCATCTCATTTCAGGTAGTTAATATCGGCACCACAACTAATCCATCAGGAAGAATATCTGCTTGGAAAACTCATGTTACTCAATACCTGTATTCTTATCTCACCACTTGGAAGTTGTCCTCAATCGTATATAGATGCTTTTGATAGGGTTTCACATAATTTTCATAACATTGTCATCTTGGGTGATTTTAATGCGAATATGTTGAGCATGAGTAGTGATTCTCGCTTTATAGCTGACTTCATTAACTCACATGCATTGGTCATTTTGAATAGACACTCATCTATTCAACAATAGCGACTCTTGAATAGTGACTCATCACACGCTTCATTCACATACCCTGCTGGACTTATGCCTTGTTGATGATGAAACCAAAGCTCTTGGGTTCTACCAGTCTGGGCTTCTCTCTTTTTCTGGTCATCAATCTTGTTTATGATATATAAAATGAAAACACTTGCTCGACAGCTCCGTTACAGAAATTTCAAGGATATTGATATTTCATTGCTCAGGAAAATTTACGAGGAATTGAGATCCAATCGGGTAATTGACTTCGTTGATATCGATTGCTCCGTTGGCTCAGTTGGTGACATTATCATGGATATCTTTGATAAACTCGTTTCGATTAAAACGATCTCATGTAGGAATTCTCCAGCACCTTGGATGACCCCTTTTATTAAATCTGAAATAGATTACAGAAACAAGTTGCGTAACTGTTTTCGACATTTTGGTTCTCCATTTTATCAGTAACTCTTGACTAATCAAAATAACCACGTTAATGCTCTTGTTTTTAAAGCAAAGTCGCAATTTTTCGTCAATAAATTAAATCATCTCAGATGTAATTGGAACACGAAATTGATATGACTTGAGTTGCGCTCACTTGGTGTAATGGAGGATGATTCGTCATGGTATTCATTGGTATTTTCTCCAAATGAATTAAACTGCTTTTTCGTTAAGTCTGTTTTGGATATCAAAAATTCATTCACACTTCTTTCACTCCCACCCTTTTTTTGTTTAATGGCTTACCCTCTTTTTCGTTTACTCCAATTTCTTCTGATTCCCTTTCCCTTTTAATAAATCGCCCTTCTAAGAAATCATCAGGTGTAGACCTAATCCCTACTTATTTTTATCAAAAATTATTCCCCATTATTCTTCCTGACCTCCTCCGTCTTATAAATTCCTCTCTTACTCAGTCCGTATTTCCGTCTATATGGAAATCCGCAATTGATAAAGCCTATCCTTAAAGTCTCCAACCCGTCATCACCTAATCACTATAGACCCATCTCGTTGTTGTGTTCATTGTCAAAAATCCTGGAATCCGTTGTTTATGATCAATTGTCTCAGAATCTGACTACCAATGATATCCTCGACCACTTTCAATCGGGTTTTCGTAGGAACTAACCAGTGTTCGTTCTTTTTGACTTCACGAAAGCATTTGACGTTGTGGATCATGATCTTTTGCTTGTTAAACTAGCTATTTTGGGTTGTTCATTTCTTGTGGTTCAGTGGTTACGCTCATATCTCAGTAATAGGAAAGAAGCAGTGATTGGTATGCATGATCTTAGGTCTGATTGGATTGAGACATCAGTTGGCGTGCCACAAGGTTCAGTCCTTCAGCCCGTGCTCTTTACTGTATACATCAATAACATCTCATCTGTTATTAAGAACTCCCATCATCTTTTATATGCTGCTGATCTTCAGATATACTAACATGGCTCTCCTCGTGAAATCCCTGAACTTCTTAGCAAACTGACTTTAGATATTCATAATATCCATCGATATGCAAGAGAACATCATGTCATGATTAATGCGTTAAAAACTAAAATTATGTTGTTGGCTTCCTCTACCTTCGTCAAACACTTAGATCTCAGCACTCTACCAACTATTTCACTGAATGGCACCACAATCCCATATGTTACCTCTGCCAAAAACTTGGGTGTTGTAATCGACTCAGCGCTGTTGTGGAATGAACAGGTGACTTCCGTCACTTGCAGAGTGTGGATAACACTTAGACGACTGAGACATAGTAAATCTTTGCTATCCTGCGACTTGCGGAAGCAATTAGTCATGAATCTGATTACTCCACATTTCGATTATTGTTGGTGCTCACAAATTTATCTTGTGAACTTGTCAACAAATACTCGCATGTTACTCCGCTGTTTGATCGTCTTAACTGGATTCGTATTGTGAATCGTTCTTTCTACTTTTTGGGCATCATGGTGTTCTCCCTACTTTAACATCAAACTCCTAAGTACCTTGCAGTTAATCTAGATGGAAGATCAGCAAATGTTTAACATAACCAGCGCTTTTCCTTCAGGCAACTGCAGGTACCATTTTACTCGCCATCTCTACCATGGAGACATCATTCATTGTCATAGCTGTGAAATTTTGGGATTCCCTTCCGGACTCGATCAAAGCCGCCAATAGTATTGTTTCCTTCAAATTTCAGCTATCTGCCTACTTAATTGATCTACAAAAACATCATCATGTCTTATCTGTGTGATTTGTCCTGTCCCGTCTATTGTCTTGTCTCTTCCTTGCTTCTGCAAATCTTAATTGTTCATTATTATTTTATTTTACTTTTATTTTAATTTCTATTACATGACCTACTTTTTTTCAATCAATTAATTTATATCTTTAGGAAATAGAGTTATACAAATTTTATTTCTGTAAAATATTAATATCATAAAAATTTAATAAAATTAAATTGTCACATTTGCTAAAAAAGAACTTTTTAGCAAATTTTAGTTTTTTCGTTGCTTTCTGTCAAAGTAACAAGCAATTAAAAAAACATGTTTTTTCATCAATTTTTCAATAAGTTAAGCCATTTGAAAAGTGGTAATTTTGTACTGAATAAAAGTGATGCGTTTTTTTGTGAACAGGCATAGAAACACATAAGCATACATAAGCATACATAAACTCGTACAAAAAGTCACAAACACAATTTAACATACAGTAGTCCTAGGTAAAAATGTCAAAAATTGATCAAAAAACATGTTTTTTTCAATTAATTGTAATTCCGTTAAATTTCATCCAAAATAAATTTCTGTTTTTCAAATTTTTTCAGAATGAACCAAATTTTTTTTATTTTTAAGCGAAATCAATAGCTTTATTTGACGAATTTTGCAGAAAAATGCAGTTAAGGAGGTTCCAGTGTTACAACATCGGGTGAAGTTAGCAGCAAAAATGTCATTTATAAATCTGGCAACGATGCATACTTTTTATCGCTACTAATCTGATATGAAGATGTTGTTTTTAACTTCATGACAGTTGATTGCTTATTATGACAGTTATGTAAACATAACCATTTAAAATTATGAAAATGAGTGGTGCAATTGTAAGTGACGCAGTTTATCGCTATAAAGGTAAAAATAATTAATGACGTTGATAAATTAATCAATTTTAATAATTAATTCATAATTATTAAAATTATAATTACTTTATAATTATAATTATTAAAATCATAATTATATGATAATAAAAATCGTGAAAAAATACAAAATAAAAAAGAAAGAAAACAAAAATTGTTACATAATAGACAGAAATAATTAAATGAATTTATTTAAAAGAAAAAAGAAGTAATGCTATAGTCGTAAGTTGATTAGTATATGAAATAGAAATTAATTATGAATGCGAATTTTCATAGCTGAGATAAAGTAGGTGCAAAATTTCTTCAAAATAAAAGTATCGGAGTTTGTCAGTAGTTTCAACCATGTACCAGATGTATCGGGGAAATTAATTTGTTCCAAAAAACTATTCCTCAACTCTGCAAATGCAGTACATTCAATAAGAAAATAAAAAATCTTTAGAATGTATATCGAAGCATTGTTTACAATAATCGTCACAATGAAAAGTATATAATTCGCATTTATAAATTATTTTACAATTAAGACCATTACAAAGTCTGATTTGGGATAATAATTTATTCATATCCATGGCAAGTTCGGTTATATTAAAATAATTCTCAGCAGGCTCAAGTGCTACTAAATATTGGTATAATTCTAAACTGCTAGATTTAGTAACTGCTTCGCGATCTTGATTCAAAAGAAATAAATCGAACTTATTTAATATCTCAGGTATATTATCTATAAAGAAATCCTTATCAAACGTGTCACTTAAAATATCAATATCTATATTGCGAAAAAGTTCAGCCACTTGAAGACACCAGTTATATCTCGTTTGTGCGCTTTTGATTTAGCTAATTGTAACAGTTTAAGCCAGCAAATATTTTGGTATCTGTTATCGCGCATATCGTTCATTTTTACCAACCAAGAAACAATATCCTTGAAAATCATAGCTGAGAACTTTAGTCTTGGATTTAAAATTCTCTTTTTGACTCTATATTTATTGAATATATTCCATCGCGTTAATGAGTTTTTCCAATTTTGAAGTGTATCAATCATTTCACGATTATAATTTAATTTTTTCTCAGCTAAAGTGTACTTATAGATCTTTTTTGCATTAATATATAAAGATAGACAATTTAATTGAAAGTTATTTTGTTTACACTGCTTTAAATAAATGTTAAGTTCAGCATTTAGTGAGATGCAATGAGCATCAAACCATGGTTTATTGTTACGATTTTTTATAGGTCTCTTTGAATCAAAAACAAAAGTCATTTTCGAGTAGTCTGCCGCATTAAAAATTGTTTGCTAAAGGTTTTTATTCATAACATTAATGTCGCTAAAAATATCACCTACCGAGCTTGAATTGAATATAAATAAATAAAAAGGTAGAATCGAATCATTATTTCATTTCAGTTGTGTTTCAATTGTATGTGTAGTCGAAGGTTGAATATCAATATCAAAATTTAATACAACAAACACCGACATGGGAAAATGATCGGAAAATGTTATGAGTTGGTTAACCGTAAAATCATCAATATAATAATTACCATCTAAATTACACCAGGGTAAATCTATTATACTAACACCAACAGTGCTATAAAGTGTATGTTGAGCCAGGTAATCTGATCTAGATCTTCCATTGAAAAAAAATAAGTAGTGTCTCTAGCCAAGTACAAAAAAGAAACATTTTTGTGCCGCCAGGACTACCGTGTCTCTTTTCAGAAACAAACAAGTCCCGGTTTTTGACATTAAAGAACAGAAATAACTAATTAAAAGTGTGTTGTTTATTTTGTGTCATTGTATAGCCTTCATCGATAAGATGAGAATACAAAAAATATTTTTGATTTTGGTCCATTATTTGCTGAGATATGGAGGCTCACAAATCAACGTTTATTTGGCATACATCGTTTTCTTCTTCTTCTTCTTTTTCTTATTAGTTTTCTCCAGCCTAAGCTCGAATCAATGTTTGAATACGTTTATTGTTAATGAACGTGATCAATTTCTTGCTTTAAAAGGTATTATTATGCAATAAATTATAACACAATTAGCTGAAGCCCCGGCTTCGACCGGGCGAAACCCTGTGACCCCCCTCCCTAAGACCGTATACGAGTCCTGACTAAATCCCTGGTTTCACCCGAGATACTTATATGGAACCTCTAAGGGCTCCATATGACCGCCCTATGAACCCCTCCTATTACCCCTATGATCTGCCTATGAATTCCTTATGGCATACCTATAACACCCCCCCCCCCTCCGAGGTGTTGAATCTATGACTTACAAATTTTTTTTCTCAACATCAAATGTATGTATCTTAAAAATATAAAGCCGACGACACTTTTGTGGCCTAGGGCTATATTCTCTAGAATTTTTTACACTTGTTCCAATAAATGGGTGTCCTAATAAAGGCCAAAAATGACCCTGTTAAGACATCCATATTTTCAAATTTGGACAAAACATGTGTATAACGACTATCAAGAATCAAGGTATGGCTACGGCATGGTTACCTGGTCAACGCCCGGTGGGACAATTCACGTTCACCATGACGTGCCTAAACTTGACTTTGATTGGGTTTTGCAGTGAAATACCATTATACGAAATTTCGGTCAGACCATATCAATGCCTGGTGTAATAGGCGGATTCGATGATCGGGATGCCTGGTTGG
>JABFPJ010004244.1:0-14227 GCA_022817425.1 Gryon sp. ZL-2020
AGTTGACATGTCATATAAAAACAGTACTGGCTCGTACGTGAATCCAATACGTTGTCGATACTGGTTCAGTACTAAATTTCAACACATTTTTACATAATTTTTCAATACTGACACAATGTTGGCGAAGGATTAATGTACTACAAATGCCAATTGACAAGTAACGTAAAAACAGTTCTGGCTAGTACGTGAATAAAATGAAATTTTATACACCCAGTATAAAATTTTGCAATCTATTTTGCAGAATATTAATATTGATATAACGTTGCATTATATTTGATATTGCTTATATTTAAGCTTGTTATGTTTATTATTGTATTATACAGTTTTAATATAAAACTGAAAATCTAAATATGTAAAAATGAAAAAATGAACTTTGCTTGCAATTTTTAAAAAGAAATAAAAACAAAAAAGAAGTAAAATAATATTATACACTCTGAATAAAAGTCTAATAAAAATTATTATAACTATATATGAATCTGAGCTCGATGTAAACATTTAGTACATGGTATAGTCAACAATTTTATATGATAGACCTTTTTTATGTTATTATTTAATACAAAATATAATGTAGCATATTCATTTTTACTAAACTATATTATAATTTTATATTATTTTATGATATTTTCTTACATTGATATCGAGTTATTCTGAGATTCATAAATGGTATAATAATTTTTAGTAGACTTTTATTTGGCATGCATGATATTACTTTATTGTAAAAGCAAATATTATAAACATAATATAGGCATCAATAAACTAGAATTTTTAATAATATAATAGCGTTAAATCGAACTATTATACAAAATTCCTCTCATATGGAAGTATTACATTCATTTTTTTCCATTTGACATGTCTGTTTAACGATGACAACGAGTTTTCCCTTTTAAAACGTATGTTTGAGCCTTTATTTACTTTCTATTTTGCTTTTATATAATTGACACGATAAAAACATTTTTCATCGGTATAATAAAAATTCCAAACACATATGGCGATATATTATTATATTTCAGAACGGACATATTTTTTATATATGTTTGTAAATCAACAAAAAAAACAATTCTTTTGCCACTTCTTGTTCTATTTGATTCTCGAAATACTGTCTTGACAGATTCAAATTGAAAAAATGTTTAAAGTTGAATGCAAAATACTTGCGATGACTTTTACTTATTAAAATTTCAAGATTCTGGTTTTGTTCGATAAAGGCGTTTGTCAACATGTCGAAGGGACAAACAGGAAAACATATGGCACAAGAGGACCCCCCCCCCCCCCCCCCCCCGATGAGCAAAGAGTCGCCTCCTACTTCCGGCGCTAAAATTTTATGTAACTTCTAATGTGTGCTTCTAATTTCCGACGACGCCTTTTTTACAAATGCATCATTAATATTTTGTTTCAGTCTAAACGTAAAATATCATATTTCTCCAGAATACATAATTATAAGTTCAAATTTACTTGCATTTGTTATCTTAACAGTTTCATTTTTGACGTTAAAAAGTTTTTGTTTTTAAAGTGAAAAGTAGATTGTTTCAGGTATAAGAATATTTTGACGAGTTCTGCAGAAATTGTAATCACATTTAAATTACAGCAATCGATCACTAATGGATTAGTCTGAAAAGCACAGTATCACGCAGAGTAAGCCACAGTCATGCACAATTTTGCTAACAGACATAAGTTAACACTCAGATTTGAGTAAAAGTTAACTGACTGAAGAATAAAAGGAAGAAGAAGAAAAGAAAGAAGTAAGTGTATTTTACAAAGACGAGTTTAGTGAGTCTGAATTTTTCAGTGTTTGATTTTTAAAGAACTTTATAAATTCAACTCCCTTTGATAAAATAAATGTAGTCTTAAATTAGATTGATTTTAAAGTAAACTAAAAAAAATACAATACAGTATTGAAGATTGAATTTAGTTTTTAAATTTGAAGAAATTCGCATTTCAGACAGAACTTAGTTATTAAAAAATTATAAATTAAAAAACAAAAATAATATATTTAGTTAATTTAAATATTAAATACACTTCGACAACAAAAATATAAACAGCTTTCATAAACTTTGATCCACGAAAAGCGTTTTTATATGTATAAACCACTTCAATTACCTCCTAATCGCAAATCCATATCGATGAGATTGGGTACTATTCGTATTTCTTTCTCGTCTGTGCGGGAGTCCCTCGCGAGACCATAAATAAAACTAAGTGGAGATCCTTTCTTTAAAACTTAACATCTCTATTTTCATAAAACCATCTTTTTATCTTTTTTATTTATTTTTGCATAAATCCTTCACTACAATTTTTGCTAATATTTATCGTTCCATTTAAAATACACCATAACAAACTAACAAAGTGTAAATAAAAATAAAAATAATATATATAATATTATATCTAATTGAAAAAATTTAAATCCCGTTTAAATTCTGACTGTATATGTTAATTATGATAATGGAACATCTGTTAAATGCTTGTGAGAAAATTTAACAAGCGCCATCAACCGGGCAAATGACAATTCAAATAATTCAAGTTACTGAAAACTTTAGTCTCCCGCGTTGCGCTAGCTATTTTGGAGTCGAAGAAAACTCGGACTTTGAATACGAATTCAGAGACGATTGAGAAGGCTCGCGTGAGTAAGTTATTCTTGGCGATATTCCACCACCTTATAAACTGACAAGGTAAAGTCTGGCCTCGCAGCAACGCGAACGGTTATGAAAAGTGAATTTATATTTATAGGCGCGCTGGAGAAACGACTTGCGCGACTGGAGAAAAATTGTTCGCAAAAATGTGCGACGATGTTTGAGTATTTGAAGAAAAGATGGGCACACAAAACCCACCGATCAAAATTCATTATTTTCGACGAATCGCACATACTGGAAATTACCGATAATTCAAAGAATATTGAATAATTGAATTTGTACAAATTCTCGATGACTATAAAGAATTTTAAGATTTTCCATTATTGAAGTGAAAATACTTCTTTGAAGTAATATAAAATAATTTATATAAAAAGTGAATAAAAAGGAACAAGAAATATTACACGCTTATAAAAATTTATTACTCAATTACATTTTTTGCTGAATGAATACAAGTGATAACTCTTTTTGTTATAATTTTTTTACTCGTGTGATTATATGCAATCAAAAATATCAAGATCATATAGCAACTGCTTTGATTTTGAAGAAGACTATGTGATTTATATACATAGCCATGCATTTAAATATTTGATTTTGAATCACGACATTTTTAATAAAGATGATTATTTTAATAACGAAGCTTTTGATTTCGAATCTCTCGCTTGTGTTGCGATACATGAAATTGTCTTAATCGTAATGCAACAAAGATCTTCCGTTGCATTGTAAATTCTAATTATACGTGTAGCAATTATAATATACTTTCTTTAACTGTCGCTTCCATCGAAATGATCGGCAATTTTGTGGCACTAAATTTACACAGAATGGATTTATTTTTTCTTTTTTGAATTTTTGTTCTTCTTTTTGATCAAACGACTTCCGCTCGTTCACATATTAAACTAAATCATCAAAGCAAAGTATATTCAAAGTAGCCGTAAGAAGGTACTAATGCATACAAAAAAATAATAAACACATGTGCAAGGAATATCACGAATCAAAATATAAAATATAATTTTATAATCAAAATATATATCATTTTGCCGCAATATAAATTATATATATTTTGTATATATTATATATAATTTAGTCTACATAATATATTTTGGGGTTTGTATACAAAATATACAAAAACCCTGTATAAAATATAAAAAAGTATAATTTATATATTAATTGAGAAAATATGGCATATATATTTAGAATATAAAATTATATTTTATATTTTTTTCTAAAAGAGATTGGAAATAAAAACAACAAAAAAACCAATAAACAATTAAACAAATAATTTACATATTTTCAAAAGGCTATAAAAAATTAGCAAGTTAAAACTGTCGTTAAATTTGGAGTCAGTGTAGAATTGTTGTTCTTAAAAATGACGATTTCCCTACGGTGATTACATTTATAATCCTATAACGCGTCATCTCTTTGTTTATGTTTTCTTCGAAATTTCCCACGAATGTTACTAAGTACGCATAATAACACTGCACACCAATTACTTTAAAAAGCACCTTATAAAAATTCTAACTCTGTCGTACATGTATTTTCGTACCATACTTGTATTCATAACATTTGAACAAAATTTAATTTATTTTAGGAAGATGTTCAGGTGAAGTTCAGAGAAAAAAATAATATAATTGTTTAACTATAAAAACTGGTATGTAGAAACATGTGTGCAAATGTTTATACAAAATAAAATTGTGTTTAAATGTTTATAAGAAATAAAAGATTATACAAAAAAATTAAAACTTGAAATAAATTTGCAACAGTTAACATAAATTATTTTTTAATTATAATTTTGTATTTCCAAAGTTTACAAAAAGCAAACACCACAAATACCTAAATTTTGAACAAAAGCTACATACGTTGATCATGAATAGCGTGCATTGTTGACACGGCAAGATATCAAATTCAGGTTAACATCAAGGATCATCTACTTAGTATGTAAACAGTATTGTTCCGAGGGAATATCGGAATATGAATCTTTTGTACCGCACTATAAGATGCACTATCATGTTTGAAACAGTTGTGAGCGTTAGATCTAATAAGGTTTTACATTTCTGGAAACAAGTGAAATATATAAAGATTTATTACCATTTCAAAATGTATATAAACATGAGTATTATTATGAAAACTTCATATATTAGACATAGAATTCGAAAAACGGTTATGTAATATTAATCATATTTTCAGTTCGACTATAAAAATTAACAGGTATTATTTCAAGCTTTATTTACTTTAATGGTGCATTTATGGGATGTTTTATAAGTACTACGAAGTACTCCAAAACCTATTTGTGTGTTCTTTTTCAAAGGCAATGCAGATAATTACAGGGAATGAAAATAATGATGGTTTTAAAAAGATAGTTGCAATTGAATCCTAAAAGTTTATGAACACTTGTCATGGTCAAAATATCTTTACATGAAAAACTCGAAATCTTTTTAATATAATGGTTTCAAAGTATATTTCAAGTGGTATTTTTTCGATTTACTGAAGCATGAAATTAATCGGTAACAAGGTATGGTAAACAATAATTATTTATTATCGTCAATAGAAATAGAAAGTAACTTAACTTGAATTTTTAACATTTTTCTATAATTTATGCATTTTTCTTCGAATTTAATATTTGCTACATTTTTTGTTTGTGACTTAATTAAAAATCAATACTACATTGTAATTGTAAGTTTGTAATAAAGTATACATTATGTTTCAGATAAAACGAATTAAACCAATAAAGAAGAAAGTAACGAAGTAGTCATAAAATGTCTTATTATCGTATAAGACTGTTCGACGTTAAGAGAAGACAAAGTTGTTGAGTTAATGATTCACCCTCGTGATATACAATGGAGCAAAAATTAAAGACACGAATGTGAAATTGTAAATGCAGTTGAGTGCGAAGATGAACGCACCTAGGTGTCTTTAGAATTAGACATCACGCAAGCTCGTGGTATCGCGGCATTAACATAAAGGTGGGATGGATGTTCGTAGGGGTCTACCAAGCCGCCTCAATGGCCCTGCCATTATTACAGTTACGACCCTTTGTTTATGCAGACTAACGATCGTTTATACTTACACAGATCATCTGGTTTTCATTTTCGCTCGATGTATTTGAGCATATCATACATAAGAACGTCACTTTAAAATCATTTAATTCAGTTGAATTTGTTTGAAACGAATTATTGCCAAGATAAAATTAAGACTTTTTTGTTCTAACTAAAGAAGATACCTTTCTTTATTTGATTTTTGATATTCCTATTTAAACGACTTTTCAGAATTAGTTTTTATATAGTTTTATATTTTCCTATAAATTAAGACTTCTTGTACGTTTGATATAAATAAATAAGTGAAATTTTCACTTATTTATTGAGTGACTGCATTCAAACAAAAAACTGGTTAATTTTTTGTTTAACTTGATCTTTTGTTTGACGTTATTAGAATTTTAGTTAATTTTACCAGAATTTAGTCATTAAATATTAATAAAACATTTGACACATTTTTATCCACTTCAACAAAAACGACAAAGTTACTTCTTCAGATAGTTCGGAAAAATTTGTACTTACAACAAAATTAACTTTAAAAATATTTATTTTCTTTACACATAAACATTTACTTTCTAAAAAGTGAAAAAAACGATTTTATAAAAATTAAAGTTAATCATATTTTTATATAGAAAACAAACATATTTAAAAAATAAACATTTAAGAAAGTCATATATATTAATTATATTTCAATTCATAAATTGGCTAAGTGAACAAAACGGCGAACTAATACTCGTGAAGAGGGGATTCTTTAAATTATAATAATACAGGAAATAGAAAATACAAGAACTATAGTAGTACAAAAATTATAATTGATAATTCTATTAAAAATGTTAATAACCATAAGCATTAATACAAATAAACAATGACAAATTTTTAATTCACTTTTTTGTGTTAATATTTCTCTTGTTCAATATGTGATTTTACTTTGCTTTTTGAAAAAGTAAATATTTAAGTAATGTATAAATTTTAGAGTGAAACAGAGCTATAATTGTTAAAAAAGGTAATAGACACTTTAAAAAAATGAATTTGTACTTTTTTAAATTTAGAATGAAGATTACATATCAATTTAATATATAATACAATTACTATTAATTACATTTAATTGATTGTTTAGTAATATGCAGTTATCGATTGTTTGCAAATGTATTATATAATATATGAATAAATTGTCTTTTTTAATTAAAATTAAAATTGTTCCAGTATCTAAATGTACTTTACTTCAGATACATCAGTTCACTGCGTTGTTTAAATCGCCGTTAATTTGATTAAAGTTAAGTTTCTTATTCTTTATTGTATACAATATAAGCACGTCAGACCTGCATTACTTATGTAAACTGTGAGTTGCGAATTTCAAAACACACATGCGATCAAGATGCATCGAGGCGCGAACAATGACACGTAAAAATATAAACATCTGCATGGGTGTTTTGAATATTTTGCGGCTCAAATGAGTTACAAGAAATGTGAGATTTTTATTGAAACGACATGATGAAATAATAGAAACGTTTAATTACGCACAATCGTAAATAAGACACGATAAATTGTTCATTGAAAACAACAAAATATAAAAAAGATGAACATAAATGATTCATTTTTACCCGTATTACATAAAAAACGTATAAAGTAAACACACGAATTAAATAAAATATTATCTAACTTATTACGTGACTGTTATTTATAAAATCATCATATTCATGTGAATGTTTAACATTTTTTACCAATCTTTTTTCTAGTATATAATTATTTTTTTCAACTTTGAAGTTAATTTAAGAACACTTAAAACATGTCTTTTCGTGTAAATGTAATTAAATCATGCGGTAATGAATTTGTGTAACATTATATTAAATATAATTTTTCATTTTTATTAATTTACAATTTTATGCTTTAAGATTGTTTTCCTTTTTTTATCTAAATGTCCATTTTGTTTATAATATATACTTATTTATAGCATTTATATGCTATAAATAAGTGAACTATTTCGTGAAATCACATGATACGTGAAATTAGCCGTCAAACAAAGGAATATCATGTAGCTTCGGGTTCGGAAAATGCAGCCACTTGGCTGCCGAAACCAGAATCGCTATAACACTAAAAAGAAAACCCATATCGAGTGCAATTTGCCATTGCACGAGGTGCTCTCATCGGAAACGTCGCTTTCTATTTTTTCCAACCAATTTCAGCGTGAAGGGAAAAATCGACGTTCCGCGAGATTTTTCGTCGTCGGGTCTTTTGTTTAAGCGCGTCGTACGTTTTCGTCGGTGTAAAAGCGAAAAAGAAAGGAAAAAGCAAAGAGGAACAAAATGGGAGTGAAAAAAAGATGAAGAAAAAAAAGAAAAGCGAGAAAAAAGAAGAGAGAAACGAGCGAGAGACATAAAGCGGCGGCGCAGACGCGTCGGGATTTCGACAGGGGACACTACCCCCTTAACGATTCCGTCGCTTGCAACGTCTCTCATTCACGAGCCACTCACTACTACGACTCTTCAGATGCATGACGTGCACACGTATGTGTGTGTAAGTGTGCACAAACACACATGAAACATCAAAATTCCACAATGCACAAAAAAAGTCGAGAAATGAGTCGTTCCAGCTATGTTATATTTATAGTTAAAGAGGACATAACTGGGCTTTTTTGTTACCGGGGGACGTTAATTAATATCAGATTTTGAAGCTTAGACGTCGAAAACTGGGTTAAAAACTATGTTTCATACGCGGTGAATGAAGACATGAATATTTATGCATTTTAAGGACTTTTTGACAAATTCGCAATATTCGTGATAAATAAATATGAACATAAATATATGAATATTAAAGTATTCAAAAACTGCGATTATTGGGAGATTGTTTAAAAATGTATGTTTCATGTATTTTTTATCATTAACAATTTGACTAATATTATTCATTGTATTATTGTTTAAATATTTTACATTGTAATGTACAGACAGACTGAAATCGTTAGAAAGCTGAAAGAATTATAAACGAACGTTCAAGTAAATATGTGGTTTCAATAGGTCGTAGCACCAGTTTATAATATGAATCAAACAAATTCGCATAGCCATTTCTTTTTATATGCTTTTGTAAAAGAACAAGTTTTTTTTTTCTAACAGACAACAAGAGCCGCAAATGGCAAGCAGTAAATTTGGGAAACGTGCACTTAAATATAACATCTGCAATGTAAAGAGACAATTAACAAGGTTTTTGAATGTTCTTTTTCATTCATTGATTGGCCAATTCTAGACAAAATGTTCACAGAATACTGTCTTACTTAAACCAAGACTTTTCAAGCAGTTATAAAATAAATCGTCCTTATTTTTATTTGTGTATGGACAAATAAGCATGGAAGTACAGAATTGAACTACCCAACGGGAAACGAACAACTGGTCCAAGTCTGGCACAGTACTGGTCTACTGGCAGAATGTTTTACCAGTATCAAGCCTATTCTGGGCCGTATGTTAGGGCTGGCAATTTCCCATAGGGTAATTTGTTGATACAAATAACAAAAAAAGTAACACTATAAAAATAAGTGTTTTATTTTAAAACACTTAGACGTTTTATCCAATGTTAAAAAGATAGGTTAAAACTTAAAACACTTCCAAATGTTTTAAAAACTGCTACAAAAACGTTTAAATTAAAACATTTGTTTTTGCTGTGAAGATATTTAAACTGAATGTTTGCATTTTGATATTAGTTTTTTGAGTTGTTGTATAAAACATTTTTGAGATCATCGTGGAGTATCTGCGCAGATGCTCGAGGACCATCGTCAATACACATTTTCCGCGAGCTTTCCACTTGTATCATACAAAACGCTCCATTTGCGCATACGAGAACGCCTCCTTGTGCGAGCTCGAGTACAACCGTGCGATGAAGAATTATGAATTGAAAAATGTGAAAATAATGAAAATTGGTAGAATGTGGAAAATACATCTTAATTATTATTACCAAGTAGCTCTTGATTTTGGAAAGGAGAAAAACAAGCTCAAGTTAATAATTCACTCATTAATTTTGTTTTGCTTTGCGGGTCTTGAACAAAAACAATAATCTTCTTGACTTAAATGACGAAGCTCATTGTTTCTGTATAATATTTTTATAAGAAGATTTTGTAAAATAGTTTTCTTCACGTATTAAAGTTTATGATTATGATATGATTCAAGATATATTTTCAGTTTCCTGAATTTCATTAAATGAAAAACAAAATGTTCATTTGTAATAAACTGAATTATAAAGTTTTTTTTTTCTTTTTGAAAAATGCAATGACATGTCGATGATATGTGGGAAAATAATTGGATGAGTGTTACTTTGGTCGAATAGCAATTGATGATTGGATTCGCTCATTCACGAGCAGCGGGAATGTGAGTTTATTATGTGTGATTGATTTCGAGACATCTAGTTGCGCGAGAATGAAAACGAAGGTAACCGACATAATAAAGTATCGTCTCGTTTGGTGCAATGGTAGCGCGACAATTTTCTCTGCCGTTGCTTGAATGCAATGCTTTTTACACTCTAAACTAAAATCTCATTTACGTTCAGATTGAACATAAATTTTCATATCGCACAACAAAAAAGTCTTATTCTACGCCTTTTATTACCTTTATTTCACTTTATTTCAAAAAATATATACGATCAAAATGAGATTACATATTCAAAGTAACTTTTTAAAAGAAAAAAAAATCTAGAAATTGTGATTGAGAGTAAAAGATTTAACTTGTAAAATGTCATCTATACATAATAAAATAATCAAAGTAATTCATTTATCAAGATCCAATGTAACCGACAATATTTTTAATTCTCTAAATAAAAAAATCCAATTGAAAATCAATTTGAAAAGTGGAATTTAGCTGTATGTGCTTTCATTGATTGACAAAGGTGTAGATTGAAAATTCACATTAAGTGGATTGATTAAATACAATTATTGAGGCGAGAGAACGATTGAGCTTCCCCTTTAATGTCGCCGATAATTTGCGTGTAGTCACGCAATAGGTTGTATATAAAAGCGGGCTAAGTATTCTGAGTTTCCTAACCCAAAGAAAACAGGTTCACGTAGGCCGAATCTAACCTATAAAATAGTGCGGCGAGCGCACGCCGCGTGGGCACAGCCCACCGACATAAAACTATCATTCAGCGTTAATTATTCAACGAACAAATTCCACTTTATTTTCACAACAACGAACAATGTTTATCGAAAAGATATTCAGTCGATGTAAAAACAAAATCACACTTTTCTGCTGATCGTAAATTTCTAGTACTATCAATTCAAATTTTAAGTTGATCTATTAAAAAAAAGCTACTTAATCTCCTCATTTATAAAATATTTGCTTTTTATTTCGTTATTTTAGTTATTATTCCAGAAATGCATATTTGGAGAAGCTTTTAAGTTCAAACTGCCAAAGTTACAACAGCTATTATGTATATAATGGAAGAATACACATAAAATCTTGCAATATTGTCATAAAGATTAACGAATAAACCTTAAAGTTGGAGATTCTTTTATATTACGCTGGTTGAGGATGTTTCGGTACCACCCACAAAAATTCAGCCTTGCAATTACACGTGAGTAACTATTGATTGCGAGAAATAACGAGCAGTGGGGGATATTTGGGAGGGTGTATAAATGCATTTTCGACCCCTCTACGTTACCCGCTGAGATATGGGGCTCAGATGATGGGGATTGTATGGGAAACCTTATGATCCTAGGGCTTGTAGGGGTAGAATTTGACGCAGGGTGCAAGAGATGACGATGGAATTGTTTAGAAATAATGTACGTGCTGTTGCGAACTCAAGTTTTGTTTTTAGACTCAGGTGCAGAGGAGGGAGAAACATTATACGTTAGGTTTATAGGGGAAAACGAAAGCGTATTGTGGGATTTACGTGAAATATTTGTCAAATTCATCGTCAAAAGTGGCGTGATGATTTGAAATACTTGCTGAATAAATGACTCAATTACAGCTGCTTTATGTAATGTGTGTAATAAAAGATTTGTTTCCGTTTTTTGTTCCAGGTGTGTATATCCATTGTAACATTGAAGTCGAACAAGTGTTTCTGATATCAAGTTATTTCTACAAGTTACGTATGTAGTATTAATAGTTTGTTGTTTAATTTTTTGCTGTTTTTACTATGTACTTTGTACTTTTTTTATTTATTTATTTTTAATCCAGGAATGTATCAAAGATGATCAGTTTCTAAGATTAATAATCAATTATGAAATGGATTCTTAATACTTGCAAATGATAAAGAAAATGAATATATTGATTATATTTTTATACAAAATGGTAACAAAATGTTTTGCTTTGATGGCTCATTTAGATTAAAATTGCAATCAACTGGATAAAAGTTAAATATTTCCTACCGGAGACTGAACGATATTTTTACATGCTGATAAAAAAGTAATTACATTATGAGGTATTCGTAAATAAAGTACAGGAAAATTGGGAAATACTTATGAAATTATGAATTTATAAAAGTGCACTTTATTATTATGAATTTTTTACATCATATGTGTATTAATGCAAACTTGTTCGTTTTTCTATTGTAATTAGACTTTAAAATTCAACGAACTACATTGTCAATAATAAATTGTGATTTGTGAAATATTTTGTACTTATCGGAAAACTTTACATCACATTGCATTGAGTATAAATACAATATGCATATGTTAAATTTTGATGAGTTTTGTAAGATATTAACGTATATTACTATTGCGTATATTTTGTAAGATATAACGTATATTACTATATAATCCCACACAAAAATTAACAATATTAATTTTTGTGTGGGATTCTTCTGTTATTCTTCATTTTAAACACTGAAAAATGTATCCACATAAATTTTTTTATTATTAGTCTGAAAAATTCACTTCATATATAATGCAAATTGAAAAATTCAAACGTGTATATTAAAATTTGAAAACGTGGAGTTAATTGGTTTTCCTTTGAACTACAGATACACTTTATATGTACTTTTATTTTATACATCATGATTATAAATACAATTATATTATTAAAAATTTAATATTCGACGCAACAACAATAAGCTTCAATATTTTTATTGTGACATTTGTTACAAAAGTTTGTTATTTAAAAGGTTCTTTGATATTTTATTTGAATATTTTCATATTAAAAAAAGAAATAATACACTAACAATAAAGTTTAAAAAATATTTATATTTTTCAAACATGTTTCAAATATCTGTCAAATATCAGAATATTACTCTTAATTACATGACTTTATTGTATAAACATTCATAAATGAAATTAAAATGACATATTTTAGATTTAACAGCCGTAATCATGTACTCCAAATCAAATCATTTAATAATTAACTGAGTTAAACTGTCATATAATCAAGTAATTCGAACGAGGACAATTTTTTTAATTCGAACAATTCTACCAGAAAAAGGTCGTCGCTTTTTGTGCGATGAGTACCAGTTTATAAGACAACTGTTAATTAAAATAAATTCTCTTATATCGCATTGTTATTTTTACGCCGTTATTTTTATATTTATTCTCCAAAGGGTATAGAAATAATTTTTCAAGTTCTATAATACAACGAAAAAGTATACGAAAAGAATTTATAATAAAATAATTAAAACTGATAATATTTAAAAGGAGCTTAAAAACTCAAGCATTCAATTTTTCTCTTAAAAATTGTTGACGAATAATATATCACGTGGAAATGCAATTGTTAAAGTAAGGAAAGATGTATGAAAATATAAATCTTTCTCGGCAACAAAATAGTTGAAATTCAAAGTCTAATCTAAGTGCGATAAACAAAGTTACAATTTAACCCAAATTCTTAACGATTATTCTCGTTGTTTCATGAAAACACGAGAGTTTGACATAATGCCAAACGCGACCAGAGGTAAGCTGACATTACAAAGTGTTGCATAAGTGTGGAAAAAGGCCAATGTCAGTGGTGAATTTGCAGTGTCCTGAATATGAAACAAGTGGCGCCACGTATGGAGTAAACATTCAACGAATAACGTCCTTTTTACTACCTGGCTCCTGTAGAACCAGTAAATTTGCACTCGGCGCCTAATTCATGCAACCGTTTACACGACTCGTACAACGGCTCGACATTTCGCAGGGGTTAATTCATGTTTATTAAAGTCCAACAACTTTCATGGCTTTTTTTATGGCAGAAGCTTTCTTTTTTGTTACCCAAGTTTTTTAACGAGTTTGGTGCTCAAATACTTAATTAATTTACACAGAATGCATAAATATTAATGATTTTTTAATGCAAAACTATCGTAGAAAATGAACTAGGGAGTTGTGTTGTTAAATATTCTTTTAACAACAAATCTTTTTTTTATTTAGTACACTGACAATCATAGATCTTGAATTTTTACTCTTTTTAAGGTAGAAAATCCGTAACCTCAATAATCTAGGATTTGCTTGAAATTTAGTCGAAACATTTCTATAGGTTAAATAAGTATACATAATTTTTTTCAGCATTTGTTACCGCTTTAGTTTTCGAGATAATTAATTCTGAATTTGCACTTTTTCTTATGTCGTTACGTTAGTTAGAGTAGCACCGCCAATGTCAACATGCGTCAATGTCTTTCTAAAACAACGTCGATGCATTTTAA